>JBBPCW010259113.1:0-12902 GCA_037974425.1 Phenacogrammus interruptus
GGCTGCCCCCTGCTTCACTTGGTGAATGGGTTAAATGCAGAGGGTGAATTTCATGCTGTTCACACTGTGTGCAGTGGCGTGTTCACGTATGACAAATGGTCACTTTCACTTCACTTAACATGTAAGCATGTTGTCTTTCCAGTAAGAACACATAAAGAAAGTTCACTCATTTTAATTCTTGAAGTTCTGTGCTGAATCTGAGCCTTCTATGTTTGACAGTGGAGCAATTTATAACTTTTTAAAGCTGAATGGATTGTTTGTTTGGGATAACCGTGTCACCATTTCTCCTCAATTAATACATTTTATCCTCTACATCTTCCCATTGTTTTCAGTTTTAAAATACATGCAGTGGACTTGATGGGAAGTTTTAAAACCTTTACGAACACAAAAAAGTTCGCTGCCCTTAAGATAACAGAATGACATAAACTTCATCTATTTGACATTTCTTTATAACCCTATGTGAGCTGAGGATGATGATTTGTAGTGTGTGTGTAATGGCAAATACCTCAAAAACAGTGCAAAAACAATAGGCAAACTTCAGACACCAAATGTGTCTCAGCCAGTAATGGGAAAGGTACAAATAATTATTTTCTAGTATGCCATTAACAATTAAATGTGTTCTTTTACTTGTCTTGCTCAAGGTGGAGGAAAGGAGAGAAGCATATGTGAGCTCTTATGATATTGTGCTGGAGAAAGATGAAACGCTGGACATTCCCAATGCCATCCTCAACTACATCACAGAGGAAAAATGAGGCTCCCTACTGTAATCCACTTTACCTGGGAAGAAGGTCACTGGCAAAAGGCAACTCCTGGCACTGAGCTGCATCCCACTGCACCTTCGGGATGGAAACAGTGGTGTTTATTGAGGACACATCTCACAAACCCTCGTACTTCATCCCGGTGGACGGCTAATGCTGAAAGTCCTGGATTAATAGACCATATCAGATGGCTGAACTACAATCCAACCCCAACCACTCCTTCACGTTACAAAAACACATCACAGAGTTCATGCTCCTCTACACAGAGAAGAGATTTTTTGGGGAAAAAAAAAGTGGAAAAGTAAAGATTTTTTATTTTTAGTGATATTTTAACAGTTAAACAAGAAGTTTTATATTTGCTTCCTTGATCTAGTTTTACTAAATTAGATTACTCAAAATATTCATCTTTTACTGAAATGTTCATATGACTATTTTTAAGGTTGGTCTGTAATTTTTAGTGATCTGATGTTTTTTGTGTTACTGTATTAGTTTTTTTTTTTTTTTTTTTTTTTAAAGAAATAGAATGGCAAAAAGACATAAAAGACATATAAAGGACCAGAGATCGGTGGCTATTTTTTTATTTTATTTTTTTTAAGGTGTGTTTCTTTTGTTAGCCACCCATGTAAGCAATAGAATGTCATATTTTCCTTGTTTTGTGTTTGGCTTAGTGGGAATTTTCTTTTTTTCAGTTCTGTATTTGAAACTAGAATGGGTTTAAGGGAGCTAAGTCTAGGTCACTGTAAAGGTTAACAAGGCGTGGAGCCTCTTCAGTTTCCTACCTGGAGCTTATTCACTTTCACTCTTTGACTCTATGCACAACAGGACGCCAGACCTGGTCTCGCAACCAGGCATTTGAGAAACCTTAAGTTCTAAATCTGTAGACATTAAGTACTGTGCAAAAATCAGTGACCAACCCTTTCATTTATTCAGTGTCCAGTCAAGATGGCCCTCAAGTATATGTTGCTCCTTTTTTAGGATCAGGGGGAAAAAAGCTGTAAGGAAAAACTGAACAGGTTACAATACTTCTCCCAAAGCTCTTTAGAGGAAAACTGGACCAAGTCCAGGTAACAATAAGTAGAAATAATTGAAATTAATTATGGACAATTTCTTATAGATGGTAATGATTTTGAAAGAGCTGATACCCAAAAACATGGGACTTCTTAAAGCCTCATATGTTCCCCTGCAGTGAGACATTATCACAACTACACACCTCAGCTGCCTCACACCTTTTCCCTCTGTGCATCTAAAATAGCAAAAGGAGATCAGAAAGATCACCCCCCGCACAAGGAAGAGGAAAATCTAGTGAAAACGAGTGAGTGTTTGAATTGTTAAGGCTTCTGAATAAATTTCTTGCCATTTTTTTCCTGACCCAGCAAAATTGACTTGTACTTAATGACCTTTTGGATAAATGGGCCCAGATTCTTGCACATTGTGGTGTTTCACAGTTTAAATGGTTTAGCTCATTTTGTCAGGAGTCATTTTGTATTTATTTGCATTTGTTTTGAACATGCACATTTTGTTTTATAGAGATGCTTTGGGCCGCTGGGAAAAGCACAAAAAAAGAAATGGAATTGTATTTATGTTCATCTTAAACTTAAGCTCTGTGGTGCTGTCTTTAGGTTTAGATACTTCAAGCATGTCATGGTCTGTATTTGAGTGAATTTGCAGAAACTGTTGGAAATATAGCTTGTATCGGTTTAATGGTACACACTCTCACTGGTAAATGAATACTGTGTAAAATTTACAATTTCCCATCTTGCATTAATGTAGTCTGTCATCCAAGACATGTTAGGTGTGTAGTTTGCTTGTTTGGCTATGAGGATAAAGTAGCCAACAAGCAAGAACAGGCAAAAGTACTGAAAAAAATTCAAAAGCCAGAGTATTCGTTTGTTGCATTGATTGCCAGTTCTTATGTAGTTTGCCTCATCAGACTGGCAACTGCATATAGTAAATTAGCCTAGAAAAATGTCATAACTACTTGATTTTAGTTAAAAGGGTAAACACAGCCAGGTTTCCCATTATTGTTCCACACCTCGCCACTTTCTGTTAAAAGGACGAGGCAATACGAATTAACAAAAGAGACTAAAATGGCAAACCGCTATAAATCTGTACAAATATTGTATAAAACATTGAGGCCACTCACTGTCTAAATGCTGAATTAGATTTACGCTTGCTTGTCAAAGGTAAACCAGTTACGCTGACCATCAATACATGGCTAAGCAACGATTGACCTTTTCTTTTGCTGCATGTGGGTTAGCAAAAACCTCGTCAAATTCAATTTCACTATCCTCACCTGATTTTTTTTTTGATGCCTAGTAAAAATTAGGATAAAATTGTTAAAATTTGTAATGTATTTACTAATTATGGGATAAAAGAAAGAATATGCTAAGACTTAAGAGTAATGTTATTGTTTTTAAGGACAGGACTGAGAAGAAATCTCTGAGGCCTATAAAGGTATTGGGAAGTAATGCCAGCAATTACCGCAAAAGTCGGCATTGTTAACTAAATGTATAAATCACATACCTCAAACTTTATCGCGTTGTTAAAAGTCACGCTCACATGGTTTCACACACTATAACAATACCTATACCCATGAACTCGAGTGCTTTTCACAGCCAGCATTTTTCACCAAAAACTGCAAATTAGATTTGTCATAGGTGTAGCATTCAAATACAGAGGGCACTTCCCTGAATCACACCCTTTAGAAGATCCCAACACAGATCAGCCAAGAAAAATATATTATGTAGTTATGGATCATGTGTTTGGACCCAAGGTGTTAATTCCAACCGTGGGTCCCTACTGTCCAATTGTTTTGTGAAACTAAGCCCAGGATTTGATACACAGTGTTTGCAAACAGTATTTCTCCAATATATGTGTTGATCTCTGCAGTTTCCCCATGTTTTCTGGGTCATAAGACTTTTCGGAAGATATTGGTGTTTTCTGTGTTTTATAGTAATTAAACACAGAAAAGTGATTGGAAGGGCTCCATAACAATGAAGGATGCTCATAAAGTGCATTATGAAGTACCTTTGTTACTGAATACAGTGTTCATTAACAGCAAACAACAAACATGGCTTTTAAAAGGAAAAAATACCTCCAGGGATGTAAATAACTGTATTGAGGAACCAGCCCAAACATGCTCCACCCGCACTGCTAGAATTCCGTTGCTAGTTAAAAAAAAACCCCAAAAAAACAATTAAGAAACCACAGCTTTACATTCCAAACATGTAAAATCAATAGGCTTTAAGGCATAAAGATAATTGCATATTTTGACAGTGTGCTTCACTTTCTTCAACTGTAAACCTGAAAAAAAGCTTTTGTGAACAAACAAATGGGACTTCAGCTGGGTGCTCGTGAGCCCTTAAAATAGATAAGAGCTCTTGGACCAAAGGTGATTACAAATGTGTAAACGCCAACAAACAGAACAACTGTTTACTGTATTTCAAAACAGGCTATACTTGAAACAGCAGGAAAATGCATTTTATGCAAAAAAAAAATTTCTACATTGCATATTCAATAACATTTACTATAAAAAGGGAAAAAAATGTACCATTGGTAAATGTGACCAAAACCAGCAAAATGCTAAAGAAATATCACATTCTTCCCACATGTGTGAAATAGTAAAAAGCACATTATTTTCTTGTTTAAAAAATAAAAATACAGTGCAAATACACTTTGGTCTGAATGCTCTGATTTGTCAAGAAATTCAAATCCTGAGATTTATCTGTGACTGGCTGAAATATTTTCTCATGAATTTCCCTCAGTCACTAATAAAGTCTGAATACTTGCTTGTTTTTTTCTAGTTGTTTGGTGTATTTGAACATATGTTTGAACTGTTATCTTTCAAAGTTCATCATGGTTATTTGCTTTCTCAGCATCCTCCTCCACTTTTAGTTTCAGTTCATCTTCAGTGATGCGGCTGTCTTTGTTCCTGTCCTGGTTTTTGAACATGTCACTGATGACGACCTCGGGGTCCTGAGCTGGCTTTAGGCGACCTTTACCTTCTGCTACCTGCTGCTTGATAAACTCTGAGAACTGGTGAAGAAAAGAAAATAGGAACATTGAGAATGTCAGTGTGGAGAATTGGCATTAAAAATATTTCCCTCATTTTGGATAAGGATCATCATATTTCGCTTCAAATCTATGAATTGATAGTAAATGTGATCCTGAAAACAAAATGTTTTTTTCAGGTGTGATATACAAAAAAATAAAGTAAGAAAAATATCACATGCCCATTGATTTGAAAACTGATTTAATTCTTGGATTACAACAGTGTTAAAATTGTAACTGTCCATTTTAACCATTTTATCTTCTACAAGTGGCTAAAATGGCCAAGAATTCAAGAGATTGGTGTAATTCTAACCTGACAGGACTGATTCTGTTATTAACGCAGGAGAACCCAATCAAGTTTTGGAGAACAAATGATGCAAGTGACCTCATTTTTTTATGAAAACAGTCAACTGTCCTGCTGGGGTATGCTGTTGTGAGTGAATGGCTAGATAACTTCTCCCTCCCCAACTAAAAACACAAAGCAAGTGCAAACCTAATATACTGAAGTAAGAACCGTTACTGCTAGCATTGTGAACAAATGGGTACAATTATTTTACAAACAAATATGTGAATTTTCAATATAAAAACAGTTGTTCATAAAATGTGTAGCCTTTCTCTGTATTTATCATCCAAGGTATGATATTTTCATCTAAATGGACCCTCACAGCTAACGCTAATGCTAGATGAGCAGAAAGGTTATTAGTTGCTGACTGCACCTCCTCCAGTGGAACCTCTTTATCCTGGTTCTTGTCCAGAGCCTGGAAGAGATTAGCTGGACTGTCCTGCAGCCACACAAACAGATATCCCTCTGGAACACCCTTCTGTAAAGAGACCAGCTCCAGCTCGAACCGCAGCACCGCACTGCCTGGGACATCTCCCGCTGAGAGAGAAAACACAGTAACAGAGAAAAAAGTGTTTTGATTGCTCGAAGTAATTAAAGTATGAAGTGAATATGAAGTTAATTAGCCAAGATACACTATATGGACAAAAGTATTGGGACGTGCGACCATTACACCAATAGGGACTTTAATTTAGAGTTGGTCTGCCCTTTGCAGCTCTAAAGGCTTCCACTCTTCTTGAAAGGCATTTCACAAGACATTTTAGAGTGTTTCTGTAGGAATTTGTGCTCATTCATTCCATATATAAGGTCAGGCACTGATGTTGGACGAGCAGGCCTGGCTTGCAACCTTCATTGTAGTTAATCCCAAAGGTGTTGTATGGTCAGGACTCTGTGAGGGCCAGTCAAGTTCTTCCACACAAACTCATCCAACCATGTCTTTATGGAGCTTGCTTTGTGGACTGGGGCACAGTCATACTGGAATAGAAAAGGTTCTTCCCTAAACCGTGTCAATAAAGTTGAAAGCATGGCGTTAATATGCTGAAGCATTAAGATTGCCCTTCACTGGAAGGAAGAGACCTAGCCCAAGACCTAAAAAACTGCTGTCCCAAAACTTTTGTCCATATAGCGTATGTTTTATGTCTGAAGCTTGCTAGAGTAAGCTAATATGCTATTGTACCTAACAAAAAGAAGATTTTCAACTCTTTTCAACGTTTCAACTCTGGATCTCCTACTTCTCACCTAAAAAAACCATCCAACTTGGAAACAACCCGAGGATGTAGCCAAATGCGTACACAATCGTGAGCTACAGCTTGGCATAAGTGTATCTCTAACACAGGCCGTCCTGCTTGGATCCCCGAACTGAAGAGCTGCTGTAAGCTACGCTGGACACACAACACAGACTCGTCTCTCACCTCCTGTCTCTCCATGGCCCAGGTGTGGTGGAACTACAGCGGTTCTCCGCTCGCCCACGCACATACCCCTCAGCCCTTCATCCAGTCCGTCAATGACTTTATTCGCCCCCAACACCACCTCCTGGGGGGCACCGTAGTCACTCCTGTAAGAATCACACACCAGAAACTCAAACAGTTAATTCACACAGCATCAGAGATTTGAATTTATTCTGAAAAAACAGCTGTTGAAATGTTTACTGAAGAACAAAAGCGCTCTATAACATTTAGCTAACCCACTCTTCCTGATTATAATACTCTACAGGGAGTGCAGTTATATAGTTTCTATCATTTCTTTTAAAATGTACTTCATTATGCTCATTATAGATTGCACAACACTATTTCATTTAAAATGAGATCCCAGTCATTTTAAAAAACAGGGCTCTCAAACTCAAACTGCCTGGCGAACACTAGCCAGGTGGTCTTGTTCAAGGGGGACTGGTTAAAAACTGACAGGGAAAAAAGTGTCCCAAATGATTTTTTTCAAGTATTTCATTTAAATACACAACAGATGCATTTGTTTAAATACATTTTAGTCCATGTTTATCAGAGATTCATCTATTCAAACCACAGTTACGACTAATACTACTAAATAATAACGATATGGGATGTATTGCAGTGTGTAATATGCGCATTACCGAGGTTAAGAGAATAAGCACACTCCGAGGTGTCCATTATGGACCATCCTCCTGCATCAAAGCTGCATTAAGATGGGCCATTGACATGGGAACTGGCTGCCAATTCGTTACGTGAGTAAATATAAGACTGTAGGAAATACAGTCTCTAATACAAGACTGTAGAAAATACCGGCTTTCTGTGGGGGATATGTTCCAAGAGCACCTGCGTATAGTGGAAAAACTGCATTGTTGTGATGTGGTTAAAAAAAAAAGCCTAAAAATGCCTATATTTACAGTGTAAACCTAAAATATACCCCCAAATATACTCCCAAAACACTTTCATTTCATTTTAAACTCACTAGCCTTAAGGAAAAGGTAAACCCATATTCGTACTGTACAGTTTACACTGAACTCCTACAGTGCTAGAGTGTAAATTCTAATGTAACCCCTGTTTAGACTGTACTGTAATTCATGCATGCGCGTTTTCTTTTGTATAAGAAGGTAAATACAGTAACACAAATTTAATTTACAGTAAGAAAAATACAGGGCTTTAAGAAGAAGACAATGAAAAACACTCGAGACACCCAACACTCCACAATTCTGGACTACAGCATCACATGGCAGCAGCCAATCACCACCAAAGAAAAATAAATAACGTTTTGGATTGGCTACTTTCAATCCTAATGCCTCTGAGTACAACTGACTGTGACGTCCACGCCTTGATGGATGGATGGATGGATGGATGGATGTTTTATATTATGCATAATGAGAATAATAATACTCAGTTTACATCTTCTGTTATCATCTAAATCACTTTCTTGTGTACAGGGATGTTTAAGGGACACAAAGAGTTTATGTATATAACAATAATCTAAAAAGTTGGTACTTTTCTCCCCCGTTTTCTTGAAAAGTTATGACCATCACTTAAATTTGATGCTGATTTTGTTGAGGTCTGATTTTGAGTAATTCCAGTTATGAAGGGAACAAAAGAATTCATCACTCACGACGTAAAGAGCAGGGTGCCGTCCAGTAGAGAGCAGTTGTAATGGTACTGGATGAGGTCGTTCACCTCGCTGGTCTCATTACACTGCTCGGGTTTGAACGTAATGTCCACCTGCACTGTATCTTTCGGGTTGTGGAAGTCAATGACGTGGATGTCAAACACCAGCACTGCAGAACTTGGTATATCCTTACCTGAGAGGGAACAAAATTACAGTTTTGAGCTCAAAATTTTACTCAAATCTACAAAGTGTAGCAGCATTGAAGACATAACATGCAGCACACTCTGTGTTGTCTAAGAATCCTTCAGCTAGTTTGCTGCTGAGTAGCCTGAACTGACTGTCTAATAACAATACCACAATCTGTGTGAGCTGGGAAATTGCATCTATGTTTGTTATTCTGATGAAGACTTTAGATGTTGGTATAAGTGTCATTGTATTTTCCCCTTAAACACAGTTCGATAAAGACTTCCATGTTAGTCTAAAAGTAGTTACTAAACAAGAAAACTATATTAATAACTGAAAAATAGATGTTAGTACTGTTACTATAGAAAACACTTTGTCCCTTTTCTGTATCTACTTTGTCTTGATTTAACAAAGTTCTTTTCCCAGGATGTTTTTATACTGAAATGGCACCATTATTCTCATTTGCAAAGCACTGATAGACAGATTTAAATGTGTAAGTTTGCTGTACCTGCTCCTTGTTGTCCGTAGGCCAGGTGTGGGGGCATGGTTATCCTCCTCCGCTCCCCCACACACACACCCTGCAAGCCCTTATCCATGCCTGCGATCACATAGCCCAACCCAATGTATGTGTTGTATGTGCTGTTACGCTGGTAGCTGGAAATGAGTTAAAGAAAATAAGAGCATCCAATTTAAACGTTTTGTCTTGAAACAACTTCAATATCACAAAGTGAAGTTAAGTGACCATTCGGTCATACAAGAACACACCACTGCACACAGTGTGAACAGCACAAAATTCACCCTCTGCATTTAACCCATTCACCAAGTGAAGCAGGGGGCAGCCATGAACACGGCTCCCGGGGAGCAGTTTGTGGGGACGGTACCTTGCTCAGGGTACCTCAGCTGTGCCAAGCGGCCTGGGAATTGAACCTGGTCGCAGGGCGAATGCCCTAACCACTAGGCTACCAGCAGCCCCAAAGTGAATTTATGCACCAGCCATACTTCTCCCTTTGGAGTGCCCTCATATACACTTTATTAGAACCTCACCTTGTACTGGACACATTATGAGCCCCACGTATCGTCAAGGTCCACAGGTGTAAAGGGTAGGCCATACAAATGTAGACCATCTGTTGCTACACAACTAATCATCCTCCCTTTACCTCCTGCATCATTGGTGAGACTTTACCACCACAGGACTTTGTTTAGGTGGTGCACCACAATTATTACAGCAGACACACTGAAGTGATAATGTCTACACCTGTCCGTCTTAGCGCTATGTTGAGAGTGGTCTAAAGCCCGGTTTCTCAACCACCGGGCCGAGGACCGATGGTTAGCCGTGAAGGCTTTTGATTGGGCCACGAACATAAAATCGAGACAGGCCATTGGTCCACAATTGGTTATTTAATATCATATAATGTGGCCATGGCAACATGCTAAAATAGACAGGTGGACCTTAATGTCTGAAAATGGTTGAAAACCACTGGTCTAAAGGACCTTTACCCAGTGGGCTAATGGACTACAGTCTCTAGCTGTACACCAGCAAGGTGGGGCTATAAAGGAGGGGTTTCTGATACAGGGTAACAAGTGGTTGGAAGGTACCAAGAGACAAAAATGAAGGTCTTAGAGAAAATATTAATGGGGGCATGAACAGCCAATACATATCAGATATTGATGAAGTAAGTTGTGTCAAAGGAATGAATAAGGGGAACATTTTTAGGAAAAATAATGAAAACATTAAGGGGGCAAGGAGAGATTTTACAGAGTATATGTATAGATGAATGTGTTACTCCATGATTTAACAAATAAATACTCAACGATTGGTTCCAAATACTGAATGTAAATAAATATAAATCATAAATAAAAGTATAGTATATGGTTTTTTTGAGGACAGATGGAGTTGCAGGGAAGAGTAGAAGAGGAAGGTCTAGGAAGAGGTGTATGGATGTGGTAAGGTACAACATGCAGACAGTTGGTGTAAGACAGGAAGACGCAGAAGAGAGAAGAAAATGGAGACGGTTGATCCGTTGTGGCAACACCTAATCGGGTGCTGCTTAAAGGAAAAGGACATCCAGGGAGGCTTTAGCCCCACAGCACACTACACTGTAGTAGCCTGTCTGATTAACGCGAGGCACTAGTGACTGACCTGGTGTCGAAGGTCATCCCGTTAAGGAAGGTTCCATTGTAGTGGTAGCGGATGTAGTCTCCTGTTATGGACTTCCGCATGCAGGCTTCCGGCACCTCCTGGATTTCCACCGTGATGTCGTCTTTAGAGTTGTGGAGGTCCTCAAGTAGAATGTCATACACTACTGTGGCATGAGGAGGAATTTCTTTACCTAAAGACAGGCAGAGATTTGAAACCATACCTCCAGTCAAGGCCACAATTATTTAAGCTGCCCTGATAATGTATAGTTTTCTTCAGCCTGTCACAAACTACAAAAGCTACTACAAAAATAAGGTACATTTGCACTATTGTTACCTAAAGACTTATTAATACCCTGCAATGGCCCATTAATGTCCTGTATCGACTTCTAATTTTCCTTTATTAATGTCCTGTAATGGCTAATTAATATCCTTTGATGGAGCAGCTGGTGGCCAAGACATTGCCCCTGCAATCTGAAGGTTGTGGGTTCAAATCCCAATGCAGCTAGTGTCATCACCCCCATACACTGCTCCCTGGGTGCCACTCATTGGTGGCAGCCCACTGCTTCACTTGGTGAATGGGTTAATGCTGTGGTGTGTTCATGTGTGACTATAAGGAGGCACTTTATTTTGTTAATGCTCTGTAGCAGTTAGCAGTGATGTCAGCTTTTGGAGGTATGACTTTAACTCCAGTAATTGAACAAAAGTACTACAATCACAGATTCCACTATAGTGACAGACAGTGCTTTCAGGTGGGCTTCAGCCTATGCTACTACACATGAACGGTCAAATTAGACAAATTACTTTAACAGGAAACACCGTGAACTTTCCCTTCAGCCACTGCTCTTCCAGGGAACTACAGGTTTGTAACTTGTTTACAGTTCTTAAATACAGCTGCAGTGAAGTGTTTACCATATCCTTTCTCTCCAAAGGCGAGGAATGGAGGGATGACGAAGTTTCGGATTTCTCCCACACACATCCCTAGCAGCCCCTCTTCTAGGCCTTTAATAAGCCAGCCTTCACCCACCACACTGTCCTGTGTGTGAGAGCGCTCGTAGCTGCGTGGGGCTCATACAAGCGCAAAGTCAACACATGTATGCCTGCACAATGGCACACAAACACACACACAAACATACACACAGGGCAGGAGCTTTTACATGCATGCAGTAAAGCACCTCTAAATGAACTGTTAGAAGTCAAAATGATCAACAAAGGCACTCAAAAGGGTTCTCTGGGCTACTGGTGGTAACTGTGAAGTTACATGTAGTAAACCTAAAATACTTAAACAAATATCTGACTTTTAAGGGTTACGGTGAGGGACACACTATGTAAAATAGATACAATGTATTCATTTTTCCAACTCCCTCATTTTTGCTTCAGACTTTCTCTTTCGCTCAATTTTACCCACCTGGAGTCAAACTTGGTCCCGTCCAGCAGGCTGCCGTTGAATTGGAAGCGCACAAAGTCTGTCATCATCACAGAGCGTGAACAGTTTTGACTAGTCTTAATGACCTTTGTTTTCACCTGGTCTGCCCTGTTAAAGATGTCCAGCAGGTGCAGGTCGAACACCAATGTTGTGTCAGGGGGAACAGTGTCACCTGAGAGAGAGAGAGAGAGAGAGAGAGAGAGAGAGATAGAGAGGGGAAAGAGGATGATATTTTAGGAAAAAAAAGGGTTCAAGACTCAAGATGCCAGCCTGGGCTACACAACTTCTAGTTTTTGTAAATGTGAAAGTTTATCCAATTATGCAGTAACTGCTATAATTGATTCAAAAAGTACCCCCCCAACACACATTATTTTGTAAAACCACACACTATATAGTAAAAGTATACACTATATTCTACTACCATCAAATTATTTAATAAGTACCATCAAATTATCCAGTAACAAATTTTGTTGAATTTGAATTTATCGCACTGGTGGACATTGCACTGGTGGAAAGGACATTGGTGCACACATATGCCTACATATACACTTAGAAATGTAACTCTAAGATATGTAACCCCCGTCTGATTTTTTTTTAGGCGGATGGCCTCTTTTTTGTTTGCTTCTATATATAGGAAAAAGGAAGGACTGGCATTTCAGGCACAAATACTATTCATACTACATAAGGCATGTTTAATGGGACCTAGCTGTAACATGTTCTTCTTCTTATGTTGTTTCATTTTTAATAATAATAAGAATACATTTTATTTGAGGGTGCCTTTCTAATACCCAAGGTCACCTTACAGAGCATAGGCAAGACAATAAACAGACAATAGACATAGACAATAAACAGTATTAGAAATAATAAAATAATTAAATCATATGAGTAAAATTCAATAGCGATTGAGATGTGTACTAAAGTGAGTAAGCCTGTCTGAAAAGAT
>JBBPCW010259181.1:0-12894 GCA_037974425.1 Phenacogrammus interruptus
CTCCGTTTGTGGCGCCCCCTGGATGGATGGCGCCCTTAGCATTTGCCTATATTGCCTATGCCACGGGCCGGCCCTGGATTCCGGTCAATGGTGTCTCTCAAGCACAACAGTATAACATTAATATGTAAACTTAATGTATAAAGATTACACCATCCCAAGATGTGTTTTCGTATATGGTTGCTTTGCATTCTCTAAATAGTACTAATGAATTTATAGAGTTAGATTTTAAATTAAATTTAAGCTGAATACACGTTAATATTAATGTTACAAAATAAGTAAATGATATTTGTCTTAATAATTTAGCTCTAGAATGCAGAAAAAATTATATACTGCCACGAAAAAGGAAAACAAAATGTGGAGGATATATGTGGTTTCCACGAACAATTATTAGTTTGACTGAGTGAATGACTGAGTGGGGTTCTAGTGACTTCATGACTAGAACACTACTATATAATCCCTTTAATTTATTTTTCAATCCCAGTTATATAGAATAATTAATATATTTACAGGGAGAAAGTCTGGTAAAATAGAAACTTCGTTTTTCATTTTACAGTTTGTGTGATTCCATAAAGAATGTATGGTCAGTGTTTGGCACCTTGTGCTAAAGAGGATTTTATGGGTTAACTGGGGAGCAATGGTTGACTATTACAGCTTGACGATGTATTACTTAGACTAATAGTGGACCTGCAATGCATTATCATAACACATAAACTTTTCCTGTGGATTCTCATTTGATCCGAATAACTGGCAATTATACTGAATTTTGATGCAGGCTATTATTTGACTTGTCTTTAAGACGCACACACCTGGAAAAATCTTACAAAGAGCATTTGTGAAAGAAAGATTCTGAAATTGGGCTTAATTGCAATGATGGTTGCCATCTATACATTTCTCTGAAGAAATAAATATCACAGTAAAGCAGCATATTCCTCTGCACGTCTGTCTCTCAGGTGAACGTCGGTCTAGCGGTGATCTGCTCACTATTATCACTTAATGTTTAAGTCACATGACCAAAGGTCCAGACATCCCTACCAAACCCCTTACTTTCCCTTTAGTATGGGATTTACATGAAGGCTCTATATGGACTGATTTGAAAAGACTTCTTTTAATCCTGTGCTCCTGTTCAGTTTATCCAACCCTGACACCCTTCTCTCCTCACCCTGACAGGCAATGGCACAGTTCTGTGTTCAGGGTTAAGACAAGCAGCTCAGAATTTCAGCCTGACTGATCACCATTAAACTCATTTCGAAGCAGACAGCAGACGTGGGGCACAGAAAGACTCAGTGTGGTGGGATGGGAGTTATAGAAACACTGGGCCAAAAACCACAGAGGCTAAGCCAAGACACATTTGTAAGAATGTGCTAAAAGGCCAAGACAATTACTGCTGCATTCGTCTTTTGTAGCACACTCGTATTTAAAGACACTCACAGCCATTAATGTTTATACAATAATAATGAGAGATATTTGCATAATTACTGAGACTTTTACTTTTTAACCACACAGCATAAAATACATCAGTAATAACAAACACATTGTGCACACTCTAAAAAGCAGGGTACAAATATATATGTAAATAATTCTGAAAAAGCTTTTAAACGTAAGATGTAATTCCATATTAAATCGAAATCAAGCCCTGGCTGTTGCCTCTGAAAAAGTCCCCAATAATAAATTACCAAAACATACTGAGAAGAAAAAATTGTGTGAGCGTAAGAAAGAAAAGGCATTATGTGTTGGATAACATTTTGATTTCTATAACACCATAAAACTGAAAATAAGGCCAATCAGTTTTAAAAACACTCACTTAAATTTGGGTGACTATTGACTTTTAGGGTTTGTTAGCAACATTAACCTCATACCTGCAGCACTACATTACAGAAGCAAAATTTAGATTTCAAGCATGTTTTGGCTGTTTGAACACATCTACAGTAATGGGTAAAGTATATATTAATTTTGGCAAACTATATAAACTGATTTGCATTTCACTGAGTGAAATAAGTATTTGAACCCCTACCAATCATTAAGAGTTCTGGCTCCCAGTTCTGGGAGAAGGTGCTGTGGTCAGATGTGACCAAAATTGAGCTCTTTGGCATTAACTCAATTCACCGTGTTTGGAGGAAGAAAAATTTTTCATGACAATGACCCCCGAAACACCGTCCCCACTGTCAAGCATGGTGGTGGAAACCTTTTGCCCTGGGGTTGTTTTTCTGCTAAGGGCACAGGACAAATTCACTATATCAACGGGAAAATGGATGGAGACATGTATCGTAAAATCCTGAGCAACAACCAGGAAACTGAAAATGGGTGGTGGATGGGTGTTCCAGCACGACAATGACCCAAAACATACAGCAAAGGCAACAAAGGAGTGGCTCAAGAAGAAGCACATTAAGGTCATGGAGTGGCCTAGTCAGACTCCGGACCTTAATCCAATAGAAAACATATGGAGGGAGCTGAAGCTCAAAGTTTCACAGAGACAGCTTTAGTGATTTAGAGATGATCTGCAGAGGAGTGGACCAAAATTCCTTGGTCATCAATTACAAGAAACGTTTGACCTCTGTGCTTGCTAACAAGGGTTTTGCCACTAATTATTAGGTATTTTTTTTGTTAAAGGGTTCAAATACTTATTTCCCTCAATGAAATGCAAATCAGTTTCTATCTTTTATTTAAAGTTATTTTTTCAAATTTCCTTGTGATGTTCTATCTGTCACTGTTAAAATAAACCTACCATTAAAATGATACTGTTCTGAGACTTTTCATTTCTTTGTCATTGGACAAACTTACAAAATCCGTTAGGGGTCAAATACTTAATTCCTCCACTGTATGTCTACCAAGGGAAATTCTGTAAACTGATGTAAAAGTTTCAGTAGTGATGCAGATTGCTCGCCACAGTCCACAGGGCCACTATTCATTGCTTTTGTGGACCAGAGTCACTGGACAACACATACAATGTCTTGCTGAAACATCTACAGCATCAGAAGCACAACACGACTTAGAAGAAATAGCTAACAGGAATGGTCAGACACATTAGCTGAGGTCAACAGACATTTGTACACTTTAAGGCCATTTTGTGGTAAACGCTCAGGCAGAAAGAACAGTCTATACAAGTGTATGAAAGACACAGCTGTGTAAGCCTGAGCTCAGTGAGGTGGAGAAAAAAAGAGGAACTGTCCTGTTGGACTTTAAAGTACAGCTTAGCATCAAGAGCAGCTCAGGAATCACCAGTGGCAGATCAAAGAAAGGGTCAGAGTCTTTGAAATGAGGAGTCTGCTCCTACAGATTAACACAGAGTCCACTCAAGCTGGGTGAGCTTCATTGTACAGCAAGATGATAAAAGGACACATTAAAACCCTAGTCCAGTGGCTGAGGCACTGTCAGAGACACTGAGCGTTACTCCACCAGCAGCTGTCGACCATCACAGTGTGTGCTGCAGCATATGAATCCATTGAAGGCTCATGTGGGGAGAGCATATGGATCAAAATCATTCATTCCTATCTCTGATTCTCACACAGTAGGGCATTAATGAAAGGCATTTCTCGAGGTGTCCCTGTTGCTGAAGCGACTTTGGGAGAATGTTATTTCACAGGATTTGGAGCCAAATGTACAAGCATGGGAAAATGTGGCAGGTTTACAGGTCAAAAGTGATAGTAAATTCCACCCAGCACTACTATATTGAAAGCGACATTTCTAAACGATATATATAAAAACACTATGTGACAACAAATACATGGGTATTCTCATTAGGCCTAGTTCTTGACAGGAAGGGAGACGAAGTATGTATTTTTATGTAAATTAAACTCATTGCGGCTCAATGAATACTCAAACTGTCATGTTCCTGGTCAGCAGCTGCTAGAGGCCACCCTGCCCTGTCTTGACTTTCGTGTGCCTTTGTGTGTTACATTATTCTCTGGTTGACAGTGAGTGTTCACAGCCAGTCGGTGTTTATGTGTTAAAGGAGAACTTCTGTGTGAAATGGACCTGGGGTGTATTGAAACATGATAACAAGTATGAAATTTTGTAGAGTATCCACTATCTTTTGCCCCCTGCATTCCGAAACACGGCGCTTTTAGCCGATGACAACCTCAAGGCTCTACTAGGCAGATTGGGGCATTACTTAGCTACTGCTGATGAATCCCTATTTTTAACAGGCTCAAAGTAGCTCCACACTTCATTTCTAGAATTCTGAAGGCCCTGACATTTAAAATGAGACACTAAGAACTTTGAAAGTGCACAGGTAGTTTATTAAAAAGACAGTTTATACAGACAGTACCTTTAAGGAAGATAAGTTGACTGACAAGCATGAATGAACAAAATGAATTCCAATGAAATGTGTGAATTACATCTAGAATATCTGGTGATTGGCTACATGAGAATGAAGAGCATCATGCAGCAAATGGCATCAACTTAGTTCAAATGGATTTACTACTCAGTGTCTTCGACTTATCATGCTATAATATCGTGCCGGAAAATTTCCTGAAGGTACTGTCTGTATAAACAGTCTTTTTAAAAACTACCTGTGCACTTTCAAAGTTCTTATAGTCTCCTTTTAAATCTCAGGGCCCTCAAAATTCTAAAAATGAAATGTGGAGCTACTTTGAGCCTAAAAAGGTAAATATAGGTAAAAATAGCGGTAAAAATAACGATCTATCTGCACTGGCTAAGTGATGCCCCAATCAGCCTTGAGGCTAGCATCTGCTAAAAGTGCTGTATTTTGGAATGCGGGGGCGAATGAAATTGGGCTACTCGACAAAAGTTTACACTCATTATCATGTTTCAATAAACTCCAGGTCCATTTCATATGTTGTCTAGCGTTAATCCCATCGTTCATGTGTTGTTTGCCCACCTTTAGCCAGTCTCCAGTGTGTAGGTTTGTTTTGTGTTTTGGCCCTTGCGCCTTCTTTGTGTTTAAATTAAGTTTGAGTCATGGAAGTCTCTGTCTCCCTCTCTTCCCGGAGCCTTGGCTATGTGACACAAACTGAATTAAGTTTAGTTCTGTAACTGTGACTGCCTAACTTCTCTAGGACACATAAGAAAAATAAATTAAGTTTTGCTTCTGAAAAGTAACTTGAAGTTATCTGCGTTTTTTGTCTTTTTTGTAGTTTCACTTAGCGTGTTGAATATAGTGGGAAGTATGAGACTACAAGTTATATACAAAAACAAAAAGTGCACAGACTAATGCACCCTATGCATTAACCACAAGTGGATTTACTATAAAATCATGGCAACCCATCATTTTTCTACAAAAGCAGGCCTTCAGCAGGGCTTCCAAACACTTTAAGTCCTTTCCCTCAAATCTTGTGCTCTTCGTTCTCATCTCTTTCGATCAATTTCAGCCTAATCCAAACAACTTCCCTCCGCCTGGCGGCCAGGAGTCTGAGGAGGGACTCTTTTTTCATTTGCTTCCTTCTCTCTTATGGAGCTCTTAAAAGCTCAGGCGTTGTTCTTTGTAGTGCCTAGTATCCATGGTGCTCTCCATCCCACAGCTTTCTCTGCCTTCCTCCAGCCTCCACTCACAACTTTAGAGACATTTATGTAAGGGCAACCCATGTAATGCTGGAGCTGGTAGGAGGAAATTCCACCAGCAGAACAGAGTGCAAAGAGGAGCTGACTCACAGCTTTAGCAAAGCAAAGTACTATTAAAGCTAATCCTGCACACTCCACCACATTGCCACTTGCTCTGGCTTTTGGAGAAGTTTAATGTATATAATAAAATACAATAAAGACAATAGCTAAGTGTTAATGTTTATGCTTATGGCAAAATATTTAGTGCTTATGATGGATCATAGGAAAATCTAATGAAATCAGTTGAAAGCTAGAATGATATATTACAAATGCATTTTATAAAGCATAAATGTTATGTCAGAAGTAGATCAAAATTTCTCCTTTTGGAGTAGAAAAGTCTGTAAACCATGTCATACATATAGGTCAACTATATGCAGCCAGATAGCATAAGGAGAGAGGTTCTCAAGGCACACACACTGCTGAGGACCCCAAGCAGTGGGGATCATCAAGGACTGGCCATAAGCATGCACATTTTAACACTGAATAGTCAATTGGTTAACGTTTTATAATACTGTTCTGGGGTTAAATAGTAACTAAGCTGTAACTAAACAGGAATTAAGGGATGGTACAACATTTACTCATAAATCATTGCTATTAATGATCAAGGACTTCTGCTTAGGGAGTAGTCCTTACTCATTAATAAAACACAGAAATACATAATACTTAAAAAAAAAAATACTTTTCAACTAAATTGTTAAGCTCCAATTGGCAAAGCAAAGGTGTCAGGCACATTATGGCATCCAGCCTCACATTCTGCTTGTTTTTTAAATGTTTATGTAGTCACTAGTCATGAAGTCTTATGGTTACTAGTATTCAGTTAAGTGTTACCTGTGTACAAACTGCTGGATTGTAAAAGCCACAGCATCAGTGCACAATGCAAACGCATCACTTTTAAAAAATTGCGACTGATTGCAGCACAGCATGAATGCCATTTCAGTCTTGTATGACAGACAGTAATTCTGCTTCATTTTCTCTCACTTTTTCTCTCTCTCTCCCCCCAGACCTCTCTCTCATAGTGTATGATGGAGGGTCCTCACATTGAGTGTTTACCCTCATTTGAAACACTAACAGCAAATGACAGTGTTCCATTTATGCAGTGTCAGGACTGATGTGACTGCGCTTCTGGCTTTCACAGCTCATGATGTAGAATCTGCTGCTCATATCCATCAGTTATACAAAGCACACACACTTACTCTGTACCACACAGCCAATGAATAGCAGCCACAGTCACAGAAAACATCTTTACAGTCTCTGTTTAAATATGTGTGCAGTACTGTTCAACAATCTTAAGTTACCCACGCAAAACATTTAAAATAATTTAACTTGGTACAAAGTGCATTTTTGCACATAAGCTCATAAGCTCAGAAGATACCTTTTAAAAAATGATGTTTTTGTCATTTTAGTATGTTTATGCTTAGTGACATTCATTTTAATAACACATGCTATTTTTATAAGCACAAACACTCAAAATAAATGGATAATAAATAATGTGCATGTGTGTTTTTTGCCCAGTATTTATAGACAGAAGCGTATAATTCATTTTTGTTTTAGTAATTTATTTATTTATTTAATAAAAGCTGTTTTTTCCAGTGTTTGTATTCCAAAAGATGGTATAGTCACTAATACATACAAACGTTGAAAACAATACATTCAGCACCATCCATTTTGTTTTCCTACATGATAATTATCATTTTAAAAAGCTGTGCATGCAGTAGCACAAAATGATCATTCTGAATACTAATCTCTCCACTGAAATGAACATCGTTGGCCTCAGACGCCCCTGCCAAGCCCTGCGAGACAGCAGCTTGGGCCAAGCATGGGGCAATAGTGTCATGCTGATAAACAGTGCTTGGTGTTTGTTTACATGTGTTAAGGGTTTACACCCTGATGCACACAAAGCCTGTTTTATCCTCTGGCCACTCATTTTTGCTCATTAACATACCAACATACAGTCCCTACATTGATCAGCATACATAATATTATTTGAGAGTTTAGAAACACTTGACATATAAGCTTCCATGTGCGTTCACATCATCAGGCTGTTCACACAATAGTATACACACATTAGAAAAAATTGTGTAGCAGGATAAGGGTTGCCTGTTGTGGCTGTTGGGCCCAGGTGATTTATCTAATCACCATTAGGGGGCGCACTATAAATAGAGGCTCCCTTGGGCTCATCCCTTCCTGTTGTGTGGGCATTTCCTGTTTGGTGCACCTTGCTCTTACAGCATGTACAAGTATGCAAGAAACTCCATTCGTATTGCCCGGTTGGTGTGATTTGGGTGTAAGTTGCTCAGATGGTCGTGGCCTATCTTTTACAGGTACCTTTTTGCCCTTGCTGTGGCTTCTGCCCTCCCTAGTAGTGGCTGGTTCTGCTGATTGAGGTTGGTAGGTCCGCTCTATTTTGCTGTGCATTCTTGCCAAGAGTTTCTAATGGGGTTTTGCTATAGGAAATCGTGAAGCAGGTGGACGACTGCTGATTCCTCTTCATGCTGGCTTCCATTGTTTGACGGGCTCAGCTAGTAGTAGGCGTTCTCCACGTTAAGGTAGACTGGGGCTGACATACACATGCACGGAACACTTCTGCTTTGCCTCTAAGATGGAACTGCTGTGTCTCTCTACATTTTAACTGCTTTGCCTCTGTTGGCTTTGCCAATTACCTTGTCTCATGCTGCTTGGTTTAACTGGTGCTGTATTTTAAACTTGGACTTTTAAGTGTGAGTGTTTGTGTCCATGTCATTTGGAAGCATTATTGATAGCCAGATATAGGTTCCCATCCCTGGCCCCTACATGTTTTGTGTATTTTGTTTTTGTGTGTATTGTGTCCTAACTTTGTTTTGGTTGTTGTTTTCAGGAGCTGGGTACCTGTGGTGGTGGTCCCTTGATGGTGGTGGAGTTTTCTTCTGTGTGCTGTTTCAACCGTGTGATTTTGGTTTCATGTGTGTGTGAGCACGGGTGTGTGTGGGTGTCCTTTTGTGGTGATCGAGTTTTTGTGGTCCCACCTCACCCATAATGAGTCCCAGCTCCTGGGGTTTTCTTGTTTTATTTGCAGTGCCATATTTATAACTTTTGGGTTGTTTTATTGTTTTCTTTTAAAAACATATGAAATAAACTAGTTTTGGATGGATGGAACCACGTATCCTGCCTCTTGGGTAATGAACTTACGTGTCCTCCAAATTATTGGTTTATAGACCAAAAATTGGTATATTCTTTGGGTGAAATTCCCAAGGTGGCGTTGTCGGTTAATTTAATTAGAGTAGTTGTGAACATCTATGGGAGCGTATGACGCCTGAAGAAGGTGCACCCCAATAATCAACCCCACCCCCCCAACAATTGCAAAATGGCTGAATTTCTAAATGTTAACGGTTAACATCTGGTGTTCTATACACAATGATTTTACAATAAAATGGACTAACCGTTGTAATCGATGGCTAATATTATCTGTTATATTAGTAATGAAGTAATGTACCTATCAAAATGAACCCATTTAAAATTATTTTTTACTGTTGATCAAGAACTGAATGCAAAAAACCTGGCAACACTTTCAAGATTAATGTTCTCATTTTTGGGCCAGTATGTGAAGTGAAAATCTGGTCATACATGAACACCCCACAGTGTGAACAGCACAAAATACTTCCTCTGCATTTAACCCATTCACCAAGTGAAGCAGGGGGCAGCTCCTGGGGAGCAGTGTGTGGGGACAGTACCCTGATCAGAGTACCTCAGAGGCGCCTAGTGGAATTGGGAATCGAACCCGGACTTTCTGATCACAGGGCGAATGCCCTAACCACTAGGCTACCAACTTTTTTTGACTTTTGAATGTTAGTGCATGATAGAAGTTATTTGTCAAAGTTGCATTGAGGCAAATGTTGCCTCGGCACATTTCAAAAGAGGCAGCTAAATCGCTGAAATTGAGGGAAGCAGCAAAAAGAACAGAAAGACATGATCCATCAGGATCAAGTTTGCAGAGCTAATTCAGAGGTTGTGGCTTTTGACAAAGATTTCAAATGCCATTTGACATGCAGCACACAAGATTTAAAGTGAGCGTAATGACAGACTTTGGGCAGTTCATATCCTCCTCCAGAACCCCACACCCCCACACACATCAACTCTTTCCCCAGCCTCTTTCGAGCTCCATTCTCTTAATCACTGCAAGCAGGAGGCAATCAAATGCAGCACAGGAAACCAAGCAGCCTGTTATTACTGGCAGCCAATGCCACGCCAGTGTTCTAATATTTTTTTCACTAAGCCCCTCATACCACATAAATCACACATACTGAGGTGCAATACCAAATTCTATTCTCCATTATGTAGACCACTAATAGCCTTAGACTTTTTCCAGAAGTAAATATTTTGAATGAAATGGCAGAATTGATGCAATCAGAGCTGCCAGGAAAATCAGTTTGGTGAATCAGGAAGGAGCTCATAGATGAATATGTCTACTGGGGAATGAGAAGGGAAGTTTTTTTTCTTGTGTGTCTTGAAACAATACAGAATTGCAGTGCAAAACCTCAACTCAACTGCATAGTTCAAGTACCTGCATAGTCTTCCACATACACTGAAAGATTAAATATGATCTTATGATAATATATTGACGGAAGTCATTTTACAAATAGGCACATTCTCTTCAGAGATGCTCCCAAGTCATGCCAAGAAATGTAATTAGTATTAGAGAGTACAATAGTCAAATGTGATTTTATATATGTACATGGCTTAGTGCAGCTGTGAGTAAAATGAAACACCTTTTGACCTCTCTCTCTCTCTCTCTCTCTCCCACTGTCAATTACCATGATTAAAATATGTGCTTGAGCAGAGGAATTACCAGCTGCCCATGGCTGGAACTGCTAAAGTCTATGGGTCAGTCCATGCTCTAGTATAGTCACACTTTGCTTGGTGAAGTTGATCTGGCCCAGGTGTTATTGTGGACCTCACAGCAGCTGGAAATAATACATCTCTCTTTCTAGAATTATGCATACCCTGAAACCTGTTGTCTCGTTCAGTGACTTGGATATTTTAACAATATAATGTAGGTAAAAACATAGATATTTGGTTAGTCACAAAGCTGACACAGCAGCTAACAAATTGTCTGGGTCAAAAAGTAAATAAAATCTAACAAAAAAAAAAGTCATGTTGAATGATTGATTTAACTCTCTTATGGGCTGCTAGTGGTTGGGGTGATCAGAAAGTCGTGTGTTCAATTCCCAAGACTACTAGGCACCTCTGAGGTACCCAGAGCAAGGTACTGTCCCCACACACTGCTCCCTGGGCTGAACAAGTAAACCAGCAATCAAACATGTAAGCAAAATCACATTTATTCTAATGGGTTTCAGTGCAATGACTGATTTGGCATTTTCAACAAACAGCACTTCTGCTTCCTGGTAGCCCACTGCTTCACTTGGTGAATGGGTTAAATATAGAGGTTGAATTTCATGCTGTTCACACCGTGTGCTATTGTGTGTTCACGTATGACATAATGGTCACTTTTACTATGATAAAAGATTAAACCACAAAAAGAATGTTACGGCTTGGTCAGTGGCGGGGGTTAGCCACTGCTTTTTGTTTGGGGTTTTCTGGGTCTGTGTTTTTTCTGTGTGTTCTGTTCAGGTTCTGGGTCCTTTATTTTGATAGGTTTGGGTGTTTGTGTGCTTGTCAAGTGTTTGTTATCATGGTTTTGTTATGCGTCATGTGCTTTTCTGTTGCAGCTGGTTTCTGTCTGTGCATCACATTTATCACCTGTTCCTTGTTTGCAACTAATCGTGTTCTATATTTAAGTTCTGCATGTGTGTCACTCTAGTTGTCGGTCATTGTCCTCACTTTCTGTTTGTAGCCGCATCTTGTTTTCTCGTGCAAGTTACAGTAATGGCCACTGAGCCTGGTTTGATTTCTGGTACATGGTGAATAAAAACCACAGAATGGATTCTCGTTCTCCAGGCTGCTCCATTCCAAGAGGTAGTTCCCCACCACCTTGACAAAGAAACATAATTCATACCATCATGCCGGTTTGTTTTAGTTTATTGTGGGGAAGTAATGTCAAAAGCCTTCTGCTTGGTAAGTGCTAAATTTAGTGTCTTCTGGTTTAGATATTCAGTGCTGCCATATGATGAAGCCTCATTTAAGCAGTCACCACAGCCTAAGCAGAGGTGCTGTTTGTTGAAAATGCCAATTTGACATTTCTCATAGGTCAGAAATGCCAAATCTGTCATTGCACTGAAAACCATTGGAATAAATGCAATTTTGTTTACATGTTTGATTGCTGGCTTGCTTGTTCAGCCACAAAGACAAAATCCTTGTTACTGGTGTAAAAAACATACATAGTTAAATGGTCGGATATACACAATGGGGTGAAATTGCACTCGATGGCTGCTGTGAATGGGCTCTCTGGGGTTGCTTAGACCAAAATGCACTAATACATTATTTTTATGTGTATCAGATGCTTTGTGGATGCTCACCTTGTTCCTTACTGATATCCAACTTAAAATATTTATCTGGAGCAAAGGGCACTATCAAAATAAAATGTGACTACTGAGTAGTGAGACTTTCGCTCAGAAATTAAATTGTTTTGAACAATGTAGCCATGCTGTACTTGAAAGTGAGAGAAAACAGCATTGCACAGTCAGCCATCAGTGTTTGACCCACAATGAGCAATATTGTGTTTGGGGCGCCAGTGACATCAGCTATGCATCAAAGACTGTCAAACTGTTTGTTACACTAGTGGAAATAAGGGATGATCAGGTATACCTTGTAATATTTAGTAATGTTACTTTAGCCTCCAATCAAAGCATCTGGAACAATGGGGTTGTAACCCCAGTGTGTGTGTGTGTGTGTGTGTGTGTGTGTGTGTGTGTGTGTGTGTGTGTGTGTGTGTCTAGACCACTTCCATACTCTGAATGGTCTAGAATACATGCAAGGGTAGCCTTTAGGGAGATGGCAGTGAGAAAACAAGCATTTATTTAGCAAAGGACAGGGGCACATGGACATTTATGCTCAGTCTCTTGACCCCAGTGGTAGAGTAGAGTTGCATAAATCAGTAAAATTATTATGACTTAAACAGAAATAAAAGTAGTCTCATAAAAAATACACATAACAGTAACAATTAGCAGGAGACAAAACAAACTGAGAACTGAGTTCACCCAGCATCTATTAGCAACATGCCTGAAATTAATCAGATACAAGTGTTTTCTTTAGGTCTATAATAGTCTTGCGTAGCTGACGGCTGACGGTCTGGAATTCATAGCAGGTTTCATTCATTCTTTGGACAAGGCCCGCCCATAAGGCCGTTTGACCGACATGTCAAACAACCAATCACAGTTCATTTCGTTCAGCGTCACGTTTCAGGGC
>JBBPCW010259195.1:0-12894 GCA_037974425.1 Phenacogrammus interruptus
TTTCATGTATGTGTAAGTGTTACGCCAGTAGATGGCACTATTGCACCACACTACGACCCAGGTTTATGATTTACTTGAGCTTTTTGGTCCCCCTGTGATTCCGTATTACTTCAATCACGTCTTCTCCGTCTTACCGTGTATTCTCCGAAAGACATCATGTACCGAAGCATGACTAATGTACCGTGACGGTTCGGTACGAATACATGTACCGTTACAGCCCTAATTCACATGTATATTCAGGAGACAGCAGATGTTACGATTTAGCCTCACTGATTCAAATCCTGTTTCAGAGATCAATCAGTCAATCATTGCTACGGAGTTTGGCTCCTACAGAGATCCTGATGTGGTTGACAAGATTTTCTCCAACATGAGGAAGATTCTGTGTCTGCCAGTGCATGGGTGCGTGTCTCTGTCTCTCACACACACCCACACACACACCAGCGTTGTTTAAACAGGCCTGGGTTTCATTAGCTCTGCTGCAGCACGTACACTGTCAGAGAGCCTGACAGCTGCTAAAGCAGCATTTGGGTTGCAATGTGTACAAGACCTTTAACAAATCACTTTTTTTCCACTGTGTGCTGTAAACATTCTGATCAAACACAAGTATGGATGTGTGTGTGTGTGTTTAGATGAATCAATGTATTTGTCATCCACAAGTTCCCAACCCAGGTCCTGAACTACCCTGTATTCTGGCTGTGAGAGACATGATGTCGCTCTGGAAGGGCTTGTAAAGAGATGATTAGTTGAATGTTGGAGCAAGATAACACTAATGTGCCGGACAGGTGTAGCCAGAATTAGGAATCAGAGATCCAATATTTCTTTCTTTTTTCATTTATTAACCCTTATAGTCACGTGTGAACACACCACAGCACAATGTGAACAACGTGCAGTTCTTTCTCTGCATTTAACCCATTCACCACGTGAAGCAGGGGGCTGCAGCCAGCGAGGAGCACCTGGGGAGCAGTGTGTGGAGTGCTTGCTCAAGGGCACCTCAGTGCAGTTGGGATTCGTAGTAGGGCCAACTCCCTAACCACTAGACCATCCAGCTGCCCTTTGTTGGTCATTATGTTTACTATAATGACCAATCTATAATAATCATCTGTGTATTTTTAATTCTCCCAACTTGTGGCACTCTCCTCTACACTTTACACTTAATTCGGGCTGCCCAGAATTCACCTACAGAGGAATTTATTTATTTGACCTGCAGTTGTAAACTACAAAGTGCACCTCTGTGGTCAGTGAAGCTGATCAAATGGACTGCATGTGTTTATACAAAGATGTATTTGCATTTAACACATTCACCCAAATGTGAAGGGTACCTCAGTGGTGCCACTGGCAGTCCTGGGATTAGAACCCACAGCCTTCTGATCAAAGGCCACCAGCTGCCCCCTAAAACTCACAAATGTCAGACATTTACCTTTGGAAAGGGAATGAAATACAGGAAAACGTAGTATTTCAGCCATTTAATATGTAGAATGATTCTAACCTGTCTCGATCGAGGGAGTACAGACACTCATTCTTCTCTTGAATTAATTCTGACACGAACAGATGGATCTTATGTGCTCAGATGTCCCCAAATATCTCCAAACACACTGGGTGTCACTTTATAGCACAAAACTACAGACAAAATAAATCTGAAGCAGTTCACCTGGTTCACCTTGTCAGTTAATTGTACGGTTTAGTGAATGTGTTTGAGAATGAGAACCATCAAACTGTGCCCTCCAGGACTGGAGTTTGACACCCCTGCTTTAGGTAGTTAGTTATCATTAAGGTTGATAAGTACTACATATGATAATTTAATACATTTATAACACTGTCATTTTTAAAAATATATCATTTGTAGGAAAGTACTGTAAAACAATAAGTCATGAAAATAGTAGTAGGGTCTTATGCTCAACAACAGGTTTAAGGTGAAACATAACTCATTACATTTTAAAACAAGTACCTTTTATATGCCATGGTTAATGCATACTATGACTATCTTAAAGAACTAACCAAGTAAAAGTTTATGATAACATTAACTTGAAAACACTCTTGTCTCTGTAAAAAAGGCTGCAATCCCAGCGCACTTTAGCCAGTATAGACATAAATATCCTCAAACTATGCTGACATTCTCTTGCTTTCCTCTTCTGCTCCCTAAGAATGCGAGGAGCTGGTTCAGCTGCAATAAACATGTGTTTGGTTGCCACTGGCTGTGTGGAGGCGTACTATGAGGTCGGAATCCACTGCTGGGACATCGCAGCCGCCGCAGTCATCGTGGAGGAGGCTGGGGGAGTCCTCATGGACTTTGAAGGTAAGAGCTGCTCAAGCTACTCTATATGGACAAAAGTATTGGGACACACCGCTTAATTCAGACGGCCCTTTGAAGGACAAGCTTTATGCTTCAGCAAACCAAGACTTTCTAGACAAAGCCAACTCTGTGGACACAGTTTTAGGTAAAACCTTTTCTACTCCACATGGCAGTGCCCCAGTGCACAAGGCAAGCTTCAGAAAGACATGGTTTGGTGAGTTCAGTGTGGAAGAACTTGACTGGACAGAGCCCTGACCTCAAATCCATCCAACACCTTTGGGATGAACTGGAATGGAGATTGTGAGCCAGGTCTTCTCGTCAAGCATCGTCAAGCAATGCTCTACAGAACAAAGGGCACAAATTCGCACAGAAACTCCCATAGAAAGCCTTCCAATAAGAGTGGAAGCTGTTGTAGCTGCAAAGAGGGGACCAGCTCCATATTAAATTCTATGTACAGTATTTTCCGGTCTATAAGGCGCACCGGACTATTAGCCGCAGGGTTCAAAATTTTAGAAAAAAGTAGCGGCTTATAGTCCGAAAAGTACGGTATTTGAATGCAAAGTGATTGAAGTCCCAGTTTAATGGTCAGGTGTCCCAATAATTATGTCCATATAGTGTAGTGGGTACAATTATTTAATTTGAACCCTAATCATTTATTCTTTGTTTTCCTCTGGAAAACCCTTTTAGATTTTGTAATTTGGATGAAACTTAACAGTACTGACCCAATAACTTTAGTATTATCGAGTACTGAAGTACTATCAATATTTAAGTAACGGCCTTGGCATACGGTACATAATAGGCATCGTTCTTCCAGAATCAGGGCAGATGATGTGCAATTAATCTGTATTACATTTCAGGCTTATGTCACCCACATTCAATAATCACGGTTTTGAAAGTACAGTTCAGGAATTTGTGGTAAAATTAAGGTATTAGTATTGATAATGAAACAATAACAATCCTAGCCCTAATGCTACATAAAGATTATTGTACCATCATTTAAAGTAGGGATGCCAATATCCAACATTTTGATTTACGGTTTGCATGCAGTTTGATTGGTGCTAATTGGCAGGGCATAACATTCCATTACTCATTAGATATATTAGCCTTGTAGCATGAAACTAAAGCACCATAATGATGGACACTGTCATGTCTTGGCTGATCGACTTCTAGGGCATGTGACTTGTTTTTGCTGAGTTTTCACTTAAGAAGAGACTGTCACACAAGTGTCCCTCCAGAACTCCATTGTGAACTTTTTGCAGGAGGCCCAATGGACCTGATGTCTAGAAGAATCATTGCAGCAAATAACAAGACGATCGCAGAAAGAATCGTCAAAGAGATCGAAGCATATCCAGCCGTCAGGGATGATGCTCTTCCAGAAACCAAACAATGAATACCAGGTTTAACTATCAGGTTTTTTTTTTTATATTCTGTGATTTCTGTGATGCTTTCTTCAATTATTTTATAAAAAATTATGGTGGTATCTTCTATGTTGGTATTTAAAAGTTAAAAAAGGCATATTTTAAGGTTTTAGTTGTGGTCTCCAACTTGTTTTTTTGTGGTTTTGGTAGAAGTTTGGAAATTCAAATGGGCACACGGTAGAAAAATAAACCTTTTATTTTCACAGTTATTCAGAAAGTTAAAGATAAAATATTAATAGTGTTGTTTACATTTCTTCATTGTGGCACACATCGTTCTTTTTTTTGTTTGTTTAAACAGCACGTTCACAATCCAAACTGTGTATCCCTGTGCTCATTAAACTGCATTTATGCACATGAGTTAATAATGTACCAAATGTATTAAAACAACTATTCTGTAAAACGATGGACCATGTAAAAATCTCTGAGTACAAAACATCTGCAGAGCTGGAGTCACACTCTGAACAAATCAGTTATTCTAACATGGTGAGTGCATTACTGTGGTTTACAAGTGCTAAAGCGGAGTCAGTGCACCTCCATGAATGAATACAGCATGATTCAGGTCACTGAAAGCTAAAGTTGATGCACGTTGTCTCTATTAAACCACTCCTAACCCATTAAAATGGTATAGAGACGGAAAGAACACAACTTTAGGTCTGGTATTATTAGGACAGTAAAAGTTTGGTTGGTTGGAAATTCAGACTCTGTTTGAACTCTACAAGGAAAATATGCAGAATGTCAGCTTTCATATGAGGGTGTGTGTCAATTTTAGGCGAACTGTAGAAGTTAGTAGATCAGAAGTAAGTGGGCCACTGTTCAGCTGAGACAATTATTTGCATCCAGACTCTTAACATGAGGACCAAACGAGTGTCTTCAATAAAGCAGGTCCTCGTGAGGCTGTAAATCAGAATAAATGAATTCTGATGTGAACAGAAGCAACTTGTCTGCTCAAATATCTCCACACATGCAGGATGGCACTTAACTGTACAAAACTGTAGACAAAATATATCTAAAACAGTCATTTGAAAAAACTACAGGGTCAGGACAGCCTCGTCAAGCATGACCTTAGGCAGTTAGTTATCATTAACTAACTGCGCTTGTGGTCCCCAATGCTTCGGCTGTCTGGGGTTCTTGCCGTGGACGCCCTTTTATTTAGTTATTTATTTATTTTCTTTATCTGTATGCATTTTGAGAGTTTGTGTAAAATATAAAGTGCTATATAAATAAGATTTATTATTATTAAGGATGAGCTACCAAATTCTACATCTGACAATATAATAATTATATTTATTAAATGGTCATATTTACATTCTGGAGGAAAGAACTGCAAAATAGTTGTGCATGAAAATGGCACTAGGGTCTTAGCTGAGTGTCTGTTTAACAGTAGGTGGAAATGAAACATGATATAACTAGCCATTACACTTGGATGGAAGACTGGAAAACAAGCACCTAGTCTTTAAAATGGCATGAATGAACGATAAGACTAGGTCAAAGACCTAACAAGGTAAAAGAAGTTCAAGTTGACTTTAACTTGTAATTCCTTTTGTCTTTATGAAAATCATGCCATTCCAGTGTATAAGATAAACCTGTATTAGTCCCACAAGTGGGAAATTTGCTTTGACATGACAGAAAGTTTAGTTAATATAGGCAAATACCCTCAAACTATGCTGACATTCTGCACCTCTTCATTTTAAATACTATGAGCTAATGTCAAAAGAACCAAATTATATCACTGTACTAATAGTTCCAGACTGCACTGTGCATAACTTGGGTAAGGAGTGATGGTTAATGCCCAACAGCTGCGTTGGCTGTTACTCTTCAGCTGCAACAAAATCTCGGACGTATGCTGACCTTTTGAGAACAGGGATCTGCTCAACATTGGCCATGTGTAGTGCGTATCTGGGGAGTGATGGAGACTCAATCGTTGAGCAGTAGCAGCAGTTGGGAGTCCTCGGATACGGCTCTGCTTGGATTTAGCACCGCGTACCATGGAGCGCCGGCGGCCGGTGGGGAAGAAGGAGAGGGGGACGGGGTGGGAGGAGCTGCAGGCTTCAGTCCTGGAGCAGCAGCACGAATCAAACCAACCCTCTCCATCAGGATCTGAAGAGAAAACACTCACGTTACATTATACAAAACAAGGGGAGCTGCTATTGCAGTACAAATACAGCCATGGAAAAAATAAGAGACCACTTTTCCCTTTTTTTCCTGTACACTGTACAGTTTGTGGCTCTGTGTGTGTAAAATGCACAGGTGTCTATTCTTTCCTGAACTATTGCAGCGTGAGCTGTGTAAAAAATAAGAAATGTCTCCATATGTGTTGTAAGTGCAGTAGTGTTTGTAGAGCAGATTTTATATGTGCTGTATTGCAGCAGCTTCACTCCTGATTCAGTTTCTGATGAAACAGAGTCACACACACACACACAAACTGCTTTTAACATCACTATCTGAATTGTCACAATTGTTAAAAAAAAAAAAAAAAAAAGTAAGAATGGTATGTAGTTCCACATTTCAAAGACATAAAAAATAATTTTTGTATTTGCATAATTTTAAAATGTTGAATCAAGTGTGGTAATACAAAAGTCACATTAAAATGTTACAGACACACAAATTACAAGACGACACTTAAATGACTCAGAATGCTGTATGGGATAGCAAATAAATCTCTCTCTACAGAGAAATCTTTTGATAGATAACTTGACAAAAATGACTAAATGACGTAGTTATAACATTTATCGCACTATATTATACAGCAGCCATTATTAAAAACTTTTAAGCAGAAGTGTATTAGACTATATTATATATCATATGACTCATTCAGCTGTGTTAGTTTCATTAGCTAGTGGTATTCTTTAGATATCAAGCCCTTTGTATTTCTCTAATGAATATTCATTAACATCTGATTTGTATGTGTGGCTAGTTGGGCAGAGGGAGTGGAAAATCGATGGATTCAAAATGTGAAAGCTTCTTGTAGGCTGAGAGAGTGCATGCCTGTCTGACCTGCCGGAGGCGCTCAATGTAGAGCCTGTCTGATTCAAGAGGCTTTTTCTCTGGGATGGGAACCCGCCACCGGTCCATTTCTGCCCGCAGTTCTGGCTCGTCAAACAGCACCACGGGGTCCAGTCTGTTCTGGTTAATCAGCTCCACCAGACACTCCTTGTAATGCAGGCTTTAGAAAACAACCGTAGAAGCAGAGGCCAGATTATTCATGGTGGATCGTGGGAGTTTCCAGCTGCAGTCCTGGATCACTGCACTGTGTGCCGTTTAGTGCTCATCTTGTGTTAACACACACCTTCAGTGGTGAAGTCTAAGGTCTTAAAGCAAGATCTAAAATACAGGGGGTCCTCCAGTTGACAGTGATGTAACACGAAAGTTGAAACACACGCCAGCCTCAGTCCCTTACCGATCCTATCACAGCTGTAAAATCATAATCTAGAACTTAAAAACATAACTAAGCCACAGAAAAAGGAAAAAGGCACAAATATTCTGTAGTAGTAGTACTAACAGAAAAAATGACAGAGTGTAAAAACACTCTGCAACACACAGCGCTTTTAACAGTCCAAAATGATGCAGATAAGTGCACTGGGGCACGGCAACTCCCTCCCTGCGTATTCTTCCACCGCTCACAACCAGTTATGTGGGTTGTAAACTTGGAATGTTATACGTCGAGGCTGTCGGAATCCAAGGACCCCTGTATATGTCATCTTATGGCATGATCTCATTTACGGCTGACAGAATATTTTAAAAAGTGGTCATTTCTGACCCTCAAGTTTCTGAAATATCTCAAAATTCTTTAACGGTTAAGTGCGGTTATCTTCTGACATATTACTGACAAGATTTACGTTGTAAAAAGTGCCCAGTGTCATGCAAGATATAGACCTCAAATTGTTTAATGCTATTGCTTTTCTTAAAGATATTCTAGGATGAGGTAAATATTTTGTATTGAGCATTTTAACAGACTATAATTAACAGAGCACTCTTAATCACATCCAATATCCCATTGTTAGATATTGCTAGATTCTAATTAATGACACTTGTTGGACTGTAGATGCTTTTTAACTTCTCCCCAATCAAGTCAACATAGTTGCTGATATGTTGGTGCACATGCATCATTGTAAAAATGAATGAATAAAAGATATTAACACAAAGGGACCATTTCCTAAGCATCAGAAAGAAAATCCATTCATCGCTGGTGCAGAAAGTGAAAGTGTGACATACGTGCAGTAGCCCTTGAATTCTGGCAACGCCAGACGACCACAGGGTTCTTCTCTCATTCCTGCCTCTTTATGCTCCAACACACCACACAGACCTAGAAAAGACACAATCAATGCTCACACATATGTTCACAAATTCTAACACCCTGAGGGACATGCTGCAATGCAACAATTAAAAGCTGGACTGCACTTTCCAACTGAGTATATATTGAACTATATAAGTGCATATATCCATCTATTAGCTGAACTGTTTATCCATAACCATTGTTTTGTGTGTGTGTGTGTGTGTGTGTGTGTGTGTGTGTGTGTGCGCGTGTGTGTGGGGTGGGTGAATCCCAGCTGTCATAGGCTCGAAGGCAGAGAAAGACCCTGGACAGCTCTCCAGTCCTTCACAGGGCAGACACACAGACAGGCACATTCGTGCACACACTGACATCTAGAGGCAGGTTTGCATCTCCAATTTGCATGTTTTTGCATAGAGGGAGGGACCAGCAGACCTGGGGAGAACATGCAAACCCCCTACAGAAAAGACCCTCAGCCTCTTTCGGCAGGAATCGAACCCAGAGCCTAGAACTAGAACTGTCTTGAGAGTTGGGTTAATACACCATTATCAATTATTTCTATTATTATTTTTTTAATATATCACAGATCTGTTCCTACACAGGGCCAGCAGAGTGTACAACAAAAATGACAAAAATGTATGTAGTCAAAATTAAGTCTAATTTTTGTGCTTCATCTACATCTTACAGTGCTTCATCTCCATTCTGACATACTAAAGATCATTTTGCTGGGTTTAACCCTGAGCATTTAGAATTTTTTGTTTCCCTGTAATTGTATTATCATTAATGCGCTACGTATTGAAAAGTTTGAATCTGCACTTCTGATATATTTCTGTTTTAAAATATTACAAATGGTTCGGCACCACTAGTCAAAAAGCATGTTGCTTAAGAAGGTAGTTTTAACCACGATAAGGTAATCAACTGTGATCTCATTACAAATGGTATTGAAAGAGGCATTTTGTTATAATATACTGAATAGAAATCACAAAAAAATACCTCTTTGACCCCTGGATCCTTCCTTCTGTCTGAACATGAACGGGTGCATAACTCTGTAATGCTAGAAAACAAGAAGAGGTCATTAAGCCACTGAAGCAGACAAAAGATGTCATTAACAGACAGGCTTTAAGAAAGCACACACCTGGAGCAAACTGCGCAGTCTGGGCACAGTCCAGTCTCTGAGGTGGTACAGGCAGTCTCGAGGGTGGTGGGCGTGTAACCCCTTACTGCCACATTCAGCTGAGAAATCACATACCTGTACAGACGGCACAGATAAAGCTACATTCCTTACAATTCATGGACATACACATATCATGTGATTCAGTAACTACATGAAAATAATTGGTATTATAACTTTAAGGAACATCATATTTGCATTATTATTAAGTCATAACAGCAAAGAATGGCCTGGGTGTTCTAGCTGTTAGTGATAAAAGTAGAAATGAGCGTGGTGTGATGGAGAGAGTGAAAGACTCACTGAGCCATTTCTGAATGGACGACTGCAGCCTCCACAAAACTCATGCTGGCACTGGGTGCATTTAAAATGTAAACAACCACCTTTAGAAAGAAGGAACCGGAACTTGCATTTTGGACAATCTGCGAAAAAAAACAGTACAATATTTTTTTACACTCAGAACTTCAATGTTAAACCATTACAAAAGAAAATACTACAAGAACAAAAGGATGATCTTGGCGATTTGGTAAAAAAACAGGATACAGGGAGTCCTCGGGTTACAACGGTCTCGACATTTGGCGTTTTGAGTTTACACTCACTCCCACAAAAGCATAATAAATTCAGACGTGAGAACGCAGCGTTAGAGTGAGGGAGTTGATGTCCACCCAATACCCTTACCTAATTTTTTTAACGCTCATTTTTTGACATTTTTTCTGTTACTACACTACAAGTATAGTACAGTAATTCCCCATTTTTTGCTGAGCTTACGTTCCAAGAGCACCCGTGTATAGTAAAAAAAATGCCTTGTTGTGTTTTGGTAAAAAAATGCCTAAAATGCCTATTTTTATAGTGTAAACCCTACATATGCCTTGCCCTAAATTACTCACAAAACACTTTAATGTCGTTTTCAATTCTCCGCCAAAATATGCAACTCGGAAGGTTGGACAAAAGATGAACAGTTTTTGGAGAATAAAACCTGATCTACTCTGGCTAAAATGAGAGCTCGTTGAAAAGGTCTGGAGATTAGATTAGATTAGATTGACTTTATTAATCCCACAATGGGGAAATTCCTTAGAAACAGCAGATCTACTGAACGGTGGAGTTTGAAGCATCTGAGTGCTTTCCTCGCTGATATACACAACTCAGAATGTCACAAAATTATTGGGACACTGTAATGGGGTAAAATTGGGAGATTACTGTATATTTAGGTCCTTTTCTTTTTCTGTAGCTTAGTTGTGTTTTAATGTTGTAGATGATGGTAAGTGACTTAGGCTAGGGTGTCTTTCAACTTACACCAAAATTCTGGTTACATCACTGCCATAGAAGCAAAACTGACATAACCAGAGGAACCCATGTACTTTAAAATACAAAAATGTATTATGATATATATATATCAAGGTTACAACCAAGTTGGAAAAGACAAACTATGGCATCCAAGTAATAGATAACAGTAATAGCGATAGCAGCAATTTAATACACTTGTGAGTAACGTATCCCAAGGATGATAATATACTGTCTCATTGCCCACCCCTAATTGAATTACTGTAACTTGGGTTAAGTATTTAAAATCAGACCTATTTTGTTTCGGCTGAGGAGGAGTTCCAGACGCGAGTTTTGATACTCAGGGCTATTGAGTTGCTGCCACTCCCTGAACTTCTCACAAGAAAGTCCCTCATGCTGGGGGGCCCACTGTAATCCAGAAATCCAGTTACGAATGTAGAGGTCCAAATAGAAGATAAAACAAGACCAGAATTACAAGCACCGTAAAGGAAGGACTGGAAGACAAGAGGTTAACAAATGAATAATGTAATCAGTGACTGACTTTCATCATCCAGCACTTTCAGTGGAACCACTTACATGATGTAATTGCAAATTAGCACTCTGAACATGCTGTTCTGGCTTCTTGTAGAAGCCTTTACTTACAGGACTCTTGCAATTAAAGCATGTGCTTTTTCCACAACTGGGGCAATCCATCCTCAGTCTGTCAGCCTCGTGGAGCAGCCCAAATGAACACTGCCAGGGAAGGGGGAGAACACAAGTATAAAATAATGATCATGAATAATGATCACTTGGAGCCAGGTAGCATAAACGTAAATATGATCATGCTTTCTGTTCTTCACTAACCTTAATAAAAATTCTAGCTGCATAAATCATATAAAATAGAAGCATTCATTAATATGTAGGTGTATTGGAACCTGAGGGAAAAAAAAAAGAGCTTACATGAGCACACCAACGGAAGTTCGGCATCTCCTGCAGAGCCTGGTCCCTCAGCTTCCTCTGAAACAGCTCATGGGTCGCCGGGTCCAGATAATGCCTGATCTGTGAGCAAAAGAATGAGTGCATTTGAATAAAGACAGAAAGGATAAAACATCAAGAATGTAATGGTTGATGTCAGAGGATATCGATGCTGGCAAAAGAAGGCCGGAAAGCCTAAAGTTACTACAGGATAGGGAACGTTACTGACCAAAACTGATCAGCCCTGGTTTACATGCTACTATGAGCTCAGGGCCATCAGAGAAACAAAATGTGTAACAGTCTAATGTTGACTTTGAGCCTGCAGCCCCAAAACTCTGAAGGGTCTGCAGACCTGTGTGTCCAGCAGGCTGAAGTACTCCATGGACTCCTCTCTGCGCCCTGCCCCGCGCACATCGGGCTGGTTACATAGCGGACAAACCGCATGGACAATGCTCTTCTCTTTAATAACGGACGAGAAGTAGGCTTTGAAGCAGCTTTCGCAGAACGTACACAAACAGTGGGTCATGGTGATCATCTGAGGACAAAAGAAGAAGGGGGTTCAGTTTAGTTTCATTTTATGAATTAAGTGAATTCAATGCATGTCTGAAATGTAGCAGCTATTTAAACACGGACATCTACAGCAATAAAATAAATAAATAAATAAATATACACTGACATCTGTTTTTTGAAGATAACCCATTATTAGTCCCACGAGAGGGACATTTGCCTTGTTACAGCCGCAAAGTTCACAGAACAAAAAAAAAAAAAAAATAGAAGCAACATAACCAATTGAATAAAATCAACAATATAACAGTATGATGTGTAGCCTATACAAAAATATAACAGAAATATTTCAGCCCGTCTGTATGTATAGAAACATATGAAAAAGCAAGGATTATAAACAGCTTTACTTTTATTAATTGGCACATCACAAACAAAAAGTTTTCACTTTTTCACAATTATAATTAAAGTAGTTTCTGATGCCAGTCCTAAGGAGCCCAAGTGCCGCACAGTGTGGTGTATTCTCCCTCACCAACTAATTAACAGTGTTTCAGGAAACACTAACTGGCATCTGCAGCTATAAAAATACCAGTATTGCTTTGATAAGGTTTGAGGCACCAATACACCTATGCTGTATTTGGGCAGACATTATTTCAAGAAAAATCCTGTGATTTTTTCCCCCTCACAACTTAAACGTAGTCGATTGACCAGGATAGGTTTGATGTCTGAAGTTTGCACTGGAGCTACAAAGCTCATCTAACCAATGTGTGATGGAAACTTACACTTTACCAATGACCACTGAGCAAACCGCATCCCTGAATCAACACATGCTTTCCCCGAACCACACTGGCTTGTTCCATTATTTTAAATAGACTTGCTTTTGTGGTTTCTGTATGTATATAATATGGACAAAAGTATGTTGCTCATGTGGTTTCTGTATATACAGGGAGTGCAGAATTATTAGGCAAATGAGTATTTTGTCCACATCATCCTCTTTATGCATGTTGTCTTA
>JBBPCW010259231.1:0-12890 GCA_037974425.1 Phenacogrammus interruptus
TGGGCCGGATCCTGCCCAGATGTGAGCCGTATCAGCATATATGCCGTGTCTGGGCCGGATTTGGCACAGCTCTGGACCGGAGCTGGCCCAATGCTGGGCCAGATAAGAAAAACAGGTCCGTGCCGGTATTGGCCCGTTGTGCTAAAGGACACCGGCCCAGATCTTACGATGGATCTGGGCCGGATCCGGGCCAAATGTTTTTTGCTATCTGGGTAATGAATTATACATACATACATACATACATACAAATAAATAAATAAATGACCCACTCACAAAGCCACTGTTTTAAAATCTCCACTTCAGTTTATTTAACTTTCAGTGAAAAACATTACAGGGGATGTCCACAGTTGTCCCAAATTTCTGCATAATTAAAAATGCTTAAACCATGTCAGTGGTGCAGTGGTGATAAGAACCAGATGTCTAACAAGGTCAAAGTCCTTAATAAAAGATTATTATATTAAACAGTTGCCAGCTGCTGCCTGATGTCTGACACATTGCACTTGGTTTTGCAATAAAGATAAAGCCTGAAACAAGATAAAGTCTAATACAGCCTAAACCGTTTTAAATTTGTTTGTGGCAGGGAGGTTCACACGTGTCTTTCTAATGCAAATGAATGCCTAGAAAACTTTTTTTCTGGGCCACAACATTTGGCTATTATCAGCACTATACACTGGACAAAAGTATTGGGACACCTGGCTCTAACACAAACAGGAACTTTAATGACATTGCTTTCAGATACATAGACTTTAATATGGAGTTGGTCCCGGCTTTGCGGCTATAACAATGTCTACTCTTCTTGGAAGGCTTTCCACAGTATTTTGGAGTGTTCCTCTGGGGAATCTGTGCCCATCTGGATCAAAACGTTCATTCTAGTTTATCCCAAAGGTGTTGGATGAGGTTGAGGTCAGGGTTCTCTTCGGGCCAGTCAAATTTTTCCACACCGAACTCAGCCAGCCATGTCTTTATGGACCTTGCTTTGTACACCAGGGCACAGTCATGCTGGAATACAAAATATTCTTCCCTAAATTGTATCCGTGTGATGTTGTCCAAAATCTTTTGGTATGTTTTATATGGATTTTTGTTAAGTATTAACTGGAAGTAAGGAGCCAAATCCTGAAACACAGGTGTGTCCCAATATTTTTATCCCAATAAAACTCAGAAGGCACATGCTCAGTGGTCCTTCTGGAAATGAAATATATAACTAACTGAGCTCTTAATATTCAGATGTTCATATGCTCCTTTATTTATGTTCCTGTTATTGATATCTTCAGTAACAAAACTTAATAGTGCAGAATTTTTTATAATAATGTATTATATTATAACTATAATAAAATGAAGTACTTGAGCAATTAGTTCAAATGTTTAAATGCTCCTTTATTTATGCTCATGTTGTTGTGAAACATGAGCCAAAATAAATACTGAACGTATTGTACACTTTGTAATACATAAGGTTGTTGTAATACAGGAGCATAAATAAATTATTGTAAATTATTGTAAATAATACAAATTGTTGATGCATAATACATTTTTACAATTATAATACAATTAATTAATTGATATCCAAAGGCTCAAAAGCTAGTTTATTTATTGTCCCTGTTATTTTAATCTTCGGTAATAAAACTCATGCGTGCAGAAACTCCTGAATTTTTTTTCTAGAACATTCCTTTGCTGCCGCGTGCCAGGGCGTCGCGCGCCTTTAAAAAAAAATCCTCGTCTCCGCAAGACCGTGTCACGTGACCCACGAGTGCCGCGCTGTGATTTTCTATTGGTGCAACATTCTGCCAATCGACTAGTGTCCCCGCCCTTTTTGGTCTCGTTCCGGGCTGTGATTGGCTGCTACGTGGGCGTGTTCGCGCCTCTCCGGCACTCTAGCTCCGGAGGCTCGGAGCGAGTGACGTCATGGTAGCGAACGATTTGGCTCGCTATTGGTCGAGGAGGGTGTGGAGGTCGTTGCGGATTGGTCGTCGCTCCTGAAATCGAAGGCGGAAGTCGTGGCGTCTCCTGAGTCACCGTTGCTATCAGCTGATTGCTGTCTTTCTGAGTGAGTAACGCGATTAAAATCTCTCTTTTCTGCTCCTCTCAGATACGGCGTTCGTCTCAGACGCTCCTCCGCGTTGGGGTGCTCCGTTAAAACTTGGTGTTTGGTGGTTTGTGGGTTTTTTGATGGGGTCCCCCCTCCAAGCGTGTCAGGCTCTCATCTTAGCAGCTGCAGTGGAGAGAGCTCAGTCTGAGTTTCAGAGGAACCCACGAGTTCAAAACAGTCCAAGTTACGTAACGTTGCATGACCATGGGGTGTATTTCTCAAAGGGTTGGATGCTTCACAGAGTAGAATCTCATTTAAGTCAGATAGCTTAAAACAATAACCCACCTAGCTGGAGGGAGTAATGTAAAGTGGTTCGTTTAGTCACGTGCGAGCAGCACAGCACACAGTGTGAACGGTGTGAAATTCTTTCTCTGCATTTAATCCATTCACCAAGTGAAGCAGTGGCTAGTCACCAACAGGAACAGTGTGTGGGGACTTGACAGTTCTCAAGGGTACCTCAGTGGGACCACTAGCAGTCCTGGGACTCGAACGCATAACCTTCTGCTCGCAGGGGTAACTCCCTAACCACGTGGCCACCAGCTGCCTTCCCATTGGACAGTACACACTCCTGGCTAGCTTACTTATAAAGTACTGCTTTGGGAAATCCCCAGTATAACTTAAAACCTCCCTGGTTCTGGAGGCATTTAATTATGTGCCGTACCTTATTTTATGCAATAGGCAGCTTGTGGCATAGTACTTGGGGAGTTGCCCCTGCCATCAGTAGTTCATGGGACTGAATCCCAGAACTGCCAGTGGCACCACTGAGCTAGACTTGAGCAAAGTACCTTACCCACACACTGCTCTCCGGGTGCTGCGTCATTAGCTGCCCACTACTTCACTTGGTGAATGGGTTAAATGCAGAGAAGGAATTTCATATTGTTCACACTGTGTGCTGTGGTGTGTTCACCATTAGTGTGACCATAAGGGCCCCCTTTCTTTACTGCAGCCTTACCATGTGAATAGCACTACTTATGTCATGTATATATTGCATATATATTATCTCTACTACATGCAGTGACAAATTAAAATAAAAAATAAAATAAAAAAAGATTTACCACATTAACATGTTAAAATACAATTAATGCTAGAAATGTCGCAGTATTGCACAATGTTCTTGTCAGGTGCTGAAACATTATCATTATGCACAATATTCTTTAATGTACAATAGACTTACCATGTGAATACCACTACTTATGTTAATATTACTGATCTATACTACATATAATAACATACTCATAAATACCATCTGTCCTTAGGATTCACTTAACTGCAAGTTACTTACCTAAAGTACTTATACCCAGTATTTGTATATAAATAGCATGATGCATTGAGTTTTTTCTACAGACTTTTATTGGATTTATTTAGCGTGTCTGTTTTGTTATTCTTGTCTCTGTGCTGCTTATGTTTTAAGCAGTTTCCACCAGGATCAATAGTTTTCTGATTCTGATTCACACTACCCTGCACGTCTAAGTATTCTCAATGCTCCCTGCATATGTCAGTCCAAACAGTCAGCTTATTAACAACCCCACACTCTCACTTATTGTGGATGTGATGAAGCAATTGGGAGCACTAACATGTGCAGGGCAGTGTGCCTTCACTGACTTAAAATGGAACAGTGAAATAAATCAGTCATTGCATCTGTTGGCATTGTCTGTGCACTCATCCTGCAGAAGTCTCCAGAGGTGTATCTTGAAGGTGGAAGGAACTTTGCAAAAACTACAGATGATTTGAGGCAGGCTGTCAAAGATTTTGTTTTGCAGAAGTATGCCAGATTGCTTATGTTACTGCATCAGTGCATTTCTTTTTTTACAGCGGTGGGGATTCTTGATGGATGCATGCTGTATTTGTGTAATCCACGCTGGTTATTGTAGTGAGAGAACATGGGCAGATAGGATAGGGTACAACACTAGGAATTGTGTGCTGCATCATATTACATAACATGACCACACATTAAAAGGTAATTTCAGGCTGGGATGCCCCTGTTAGCCAAAAGCAGGGGTATTTCCAATAGGAATGTCTTTGACTTCTCGTATGAAACAAGTTGGACTTTTGGCTTACGAACTAAGATAAAAATGTAAATACTTCTTTAGTCAGACAAGATGTTTGTACTTCTTTGGCTACAAGGCTAATGCTTCTTAAAAGCAATTGTAAGTGTGTGTCATTTAATATGTGAGCCTAAACTCAGACGTATTAACTCCATTGCACAACTAAGGAAGTTTACTTTGGGGGGAAAAGGCGCCGGCTTGTTTTTGATAGTTTGCAAAGGATCCGTTTGTCTTACGTGAACACACCACAGCACACAGTGTGAACAGCACGAAATTCCTCTGCATTTAACCAAGCACCCATGGAGCAGTGTGTGGAGACGATGCCTTGCTCAAGTGTACCTCAGAGGTTCCACTAGCAGGCCTGGGATTCAAACCCATGCCATTCTGATCGCAGGGGCTACTACCTAACCACTAGGCCACCAGCTGCCCCACATGTGTTTAAAAAATGTCTAAAATGGGAGAAATGGTGCTATGTAGCCTCACATTTGCTCTGCTGCTACTAGTTATGTGATGAATTGAGTAGTTGATGGTGTTATTTATGAAGATGCTTGTTCATTGCTTCATGTGTTTTTTGTTTCGGTGCTTCATGTGTTTTTCGTTTTAGTTCCGGTTTCTGTGAATTCAGGTTATTCTGGCAGTTACCTGGAAATTGTGGTGGTTTTATGGCTGTTTAGGACAACTTTGATCAGCAGTACCGGGAGGGAAAAACTGCAGTGGTTTCTGAATAACCTGAAGAAAGTGAAACAGGATCTTGAATCTGCATCTTACTTGTTCTCTGTAGTTTAGGTAACCGCTAACCACATGGGCTACTAAGCATAAAATGTGCTTTTCACATGATGGAACATATGTGGGTGTGTGACTGTGACTGTGTTCACTGAAACTTGTGATGCACTGTTGCTCATATTTTTACATCGGTAGCAGGTGAGGTGGGTATGCCCCTCCATTGCACTCTTGCTAAATGTGACGAAAGCTTTTGTGAAGCTTCCGGGCTAGATCTCCGTATGTAGGCTGTTTCATTTCTTGATTAATAACAACAAACCGGTACAAATCCACACTCTTCCCAGAAACAAGCAGAGCAAACTTGACCGAATACTATGCAAAAATGAATACTACATGGACAGTGGCTTGGTGCCCCTGCAATCAGAAGGTTGCGGGCTCTAATCCCAGGACTACCAGTGGCACCACTGAGGTACCCTTGAGCAAGGTCCGTCACCACACACTGCTCCCGACTGTGTCCGTGGCTGCCCTAAGCCTCCATTGGTGAATGGGTTAAATACAGAGAACAGTTTTGTACTGCTCACACTGTGTGTTGTGGTGTGTTCACGAATGACAAATGCTGTAGGAGAAAGAGTGGCCTTAATATAATGCCAATACTGAATTAGCCAGAACAAAAAGTGCTGACCTGCCTATAGTACTAATTTCCAGCTATTCTCCTCCACTATTTACTCAGTCAGGGCAGCAGAACCCGCCAGGCACCACTGCCTAAGTTGAAATGCCTAATTGATGGGCCATGATCGTGTTACAGGTCAGCCTACGCTTTAAATAGCCTTGTGACTTGCTGTTGAACTGGAGTGAATCCAGGCCTCCCCAGCTTAAGGCCATATGTTTGTCTATCTCCATAGTAATTACATAGTGAGAGTTTTGGCATGGGCATCGCGTCGGAGCGAACTGTTCTTTAGTTAGTTGCTTTTAAGCCCCTCTTCATGAGGTAAGCCCTCATTATGCAATGAAGCTAAGAATCTAAGTGGTTTATGAAATACAGCCTGTAAGTGGCCACACAATACTTTGACTTCCTGTCCCTAATCTTGAATTAGGCCAACAGTTTGGGAGCAAAACAGGTGGGAACATATTTGGGTGCATATGAAGGTATGAGAGTGTTCGGCCTCATCAGTGTTCCTCGTCCAGGGGTTTTCAGTCCAGTACTTGAGTTGAGGGCTGAATTAAGCCTAGTCTAATTTACAGACATGAATTAAGCCTGGACTAATTTATAGTGCCAGTGCGGAATCATTACTGTAAACTCTTTCCCTACAGGCTTACACTTAATCTGGATCTGGGAAACTGGTCCCAAGGGTGAAAAAAATGCTGATTACCAAGCTTTGGTGAGTTAGGAAATAGACTAAACAAGCATTTTGAAATGGTTAGTACTGGGGATTCTTTTGTAGGGCTGCTATGATTTTTTATGCAATTTTCTGCATTATTTCAATGCAGCAAAACAACATAGTTGCTGAATAAGTACCTTATGTTAATCTGATGTTTCCATAGAGCATTTAAAATAAAAAAGCAATATTTTATGATGATGCTTTTATGTCAAGGATTTTATTTAAATGCAGTTATTTAAAGTTTAGCCTGTAGGTCAGTACAGTAAAGGGAAGAAGCCTCTTATAGTCACACATGAACACACCACACACTGTGAACAGGGTGGAATTCTTTCCCTGCATTTAATTCATTCACTAAGTGAAGCAGTGGGCATCCAGGAACACAGCACCCGAGGAGCTGTGTGTTGGGACGGTACCTTGTTCCACTAACAGTCCTGGGATTCGAACCCATAGCCTTTCCTATTGGAATGGACATTCTGATTGGAGGCTTCCCTTCTGGCTTCACTTATCCATTTAACTGAGACATCCTGATATATGAAATTTAAAAAAAAACAGTCAGGGGGGGGCAGTTATGTCATTTTGTGTATGGGGTTGCTTTGGAAAGCATGGTCCTTAAATCCAGATAACAGCCCTCATCTTTCCCACACTTTGTTTTATTGCAGCCATGGAAGAATCTTCTATCTGTGAGCAAATGTCCTAAGTACTGAAACAGTCTGAACCCAGATCTCTGTAGTCAGCAGTGCCAGAGGAAAACAATGGCTCTTCTGGCATTTTCATGGGGAGTTTGATTTGTGCAAGATTGCTGTGCAGCCATTGCTTAGATTTAGATGTGTGATTGTCTTCTAAGGAACGAATGACATGTTGGAGCAAGCCGGCCAAGTCTCAGGAAATGGAATGCTCTTCAGTGAAAAAACACAACTGTGCTCACAGATTTAGTTCTTTTTCAGTTTCAAAGTTTAGTGCTAATTTAATGCTGATGTATTGGCATAAGTATTGGCAGATACACTATGTGGACAAAAGTATCGGGACGCATGATCATTTGACGTTGCATTCAAATCCATAGACTTAAGTATGAAGTTGGTTCCCCTTTGCAGTGTTAACAGCTTCCACTCTTCTTGGCTTTCCACAAGGTTTTGGCATTTCTGTGGAAATTTGTGCCCATTTATTCTGTAGAGCAGAGGTCCAGCCTAACTGGCCCATGAGTCATTTGGTACAGGGCTGCACAGAAAAACAGTTTTTTTTTTGTTTGTTTATCAGAGTCTGAAAGATCTATTATTTTGAAGTTGTATCTATACTGGTCCGTGAAAATATTGGTTTTACATGAAAGTGGTCTGTGGCGCAAAAAAGATTGCTGTAGAGCATTTTTGATCAGACACTGATGTTGGACAAGAAGGTCTGGCTCACAATCTCCGTTCTAGTTCATCCCAAAGCTGCCCACAAAGTTGGAAGAATGGCATTGTCCAAAATGTCTTGGTATACTGAAGCATTGAGATTCACCATCACTGGAAGTAAGGGGCCTAGCCCAAACCCAGAAAAACAGGTGTTCCAATACGTTCCAACCTCAGCAGTGCCCCACAGTTCTCATATTGGTGTAACCATAACAGGATAATGTTTTAGTAAGATCATGAAAATGTAGGAGAGGTCTTTGAGCTTTCTGAGTGATTTTACTCTGTTAGGTGGGACTGGTGGCGAGGGGAAGTGAAACATTCTATTAAGGAATGGGATTTTTCCCCTGTCTGCTGGTGCACAGTGATATAAAAAGGTCATTTTGACATTCAAAGAACAAGAATCTTACCATTTAAATGGTACCGTTTGATGAATCACACTTAATGTAACTAGGAAGGGACTAGCAAGGTATATAAAAAAAAAGGTCAGTTTTGATTTCAGGTTAACTTGAATGCCAAAAGTGTTACACACTTAAGCCACCATTAAGTGCACTCAAGTGCGTCTGTTTGTTTCTGCAGGCCTCTCGCTGCATATCTCCTGCCTGATAAGGGTGAGCTGCATCAGCCCAAATGGCTACAACATACTTTAGCCAAATTATCATGTGCTTTTATTGTGCCTTGAACTTTGAGACCAGACTTTTGCCATGCACTTGAGCTGGTAAACAGTTGCAGGACGGCTGTGAAGCATTAACACCATCTGTGCATTAGCATGCCTTCCAAAAAACCCCGAAGTGAAACTTTAATTTCTTGATGGAAGGAAGTGAAAATGACCCCGTCACCGTGTTTGCTGTTCGTCTCTGTGGATCTTCAGTCTCTAACGTGCTCGTACACATAAAGAGCTTCACCTTTGTGATTATCAAAGATGCGGAAAGTTTAGCGCTTTGCAAGTTTGGTGTTTGCAACCAAAATCATGTTTGCATTGATTAATAATCTTCATTTATCCAACAACTAGTAGCTAAAAGATCACCCTGCCAAATGGTTGGACCCTGCATTTGTTAAAGCCCTCGTTGATAAGTTGTCACTTGATTTCTCTGTGGGCCAAATTGTTTAATGTGTAATCTTTTGCTACATGATATAAGTGCTTAATGTCAGACTCAGTTGTTAATCAGTGACAGAACATCAAAAGGATGTTGGTTTTTGAATTCCTGAGTCCTGAACTGTTTGAAGGCAACAGCACTTTGGAAGACTTTGGAAGACCGAATTGGAAGACTTTGCTGATTTAACAAAACTCATTTGATCCCTTTCCAAGGACATTTAATAATATATACCAATAAGGTACATTACAGTTAAGAATTCCCCCAAGGCTTGCATGTCATATGATGCAAATTTCCCACCCATGGGGCTAAGAAAGGGTCATGCTTTATTTGATCTATTATCTTAATTAATCCTTCATGAGGTTTACTAGCATCCTGCTATGTCAATGTTTGGCCTACGGTAAGTCAAGTCAATTTTACCATACCATGTTATTTCTACCATATACACAGTACATAGTAAAAATGAAACAACGTTCCTCCAGGACAGTGGTGCAACACAAGAACAGAACAGAACAAGTGCAAAACAGGGCAGAACAAGAGCAAGACAAGACAATGTTTAGTGCAAATGACAATGGCTACATTGAGTACTTATGTACAGTATTTGACCAGTACTGTGGATTAGCAGCAGAGATGTGCAAGAGAATGCAGGACCGAGACCATGACAGAGAATGTTTTTACAGAATGTGTGATATGAAAATAGTATTTTAACTTTTTTTTTTTCTTTCAAGTGGGTAGGTGTTAGGTAGGTTTGTGGTGTGTATGTGTGAGGTTTTATGCCTCAGTTCCCCCATAGTCAATTCAGTTCCATTTTATGTATAAAGGACTTTTTATAATCAAGAAAAACCAACAAAGCAGCTTTACAGAGTCCAGGTCTGAGCCCCTAGTGAGCCAAAAGCGACAGAGGTGAGGAAAAACTCCCTCAGCTGGAGGAAGAAACTTCAGGATGAACCAAGACTCAAAAGGGGAACCCATCCACCTCAGGTCAACCCTGAGAGAGAGTCTTTATGCAGATGAATAAAAGGAGGCCTCAATGAATAAGCTTATTGACAGACAGGCCGTCTATGACTAACAGAGCTGGAACCACTAAATGTCCATAGAGGTCAATTTTGTTGGAAGAGTCTTTAGTCCTTAAACAGCCGTTCTAGAATTCACTGATTCAATTCCTAAAGGTGTAGTCTCTTAAACTTGAATGGGATAAAAGACATTTCTACTATTTGGGCTCTAAATACTCTTTTCCCAGTAACATAATGGCCTGTGAGTTGAATTTGCTTGGTGATGATGACTGTTTGCTCTGTCTGGTCTGTGGATTCTGAAGGCAAACTGGAGGCCCAGGTGTGTCATGCTTGGTGTTGAGTGAACTGGCCATGAAAGCACAATTGGTAGTGGCTGGAGTGAATAGAGGATTAGGGTAGGTGGAGACGTGCAGTTTAGGAGAGCGAGTTGCAAGCGCCCGCGGCCAATCTACTGTCAGTAAAACCCAGCACCCAGGCAGCCGAGGACATGCATGAATCAACGTGCTTCCCACTGTGGAGGGTGTGACCTGGGGAATGTAAACCATGCCCTGAAAAAAGAGGGAGTACTGCCAGAATCTATAGCAAGCTAGCAAAGACAAGAGTGTAGTGGAGGGTGATCTAAATTAGCCTAACATTTGTGTGTCAGAACTTTAAATTTGCTTGAAGTAACTCAGGTGTGGTGCTGTTAGGATTAATCAGGTAAACTTGATTTGGAGAGGGAAAAAATCCCATTTAAAATGTACCTTCTCAACGAATCTGTAACGTTTACTTTGCAGTTTGCATGACAGTAATGCATATTATTAAATTTCCTTCTAGTCCGGAATTAAAGGGGTGGACACATTCTGTGTAATCATGTATATTTTAATTATATATATTTTAATCACAGTTTTAATGCATGAACGCTTTGTGTTTTGTATTGGTGAGTGAGGTCCAGCTTTTCTCAATTAAACAACAAAATAGTAAATTATTAGACTTTTTTACTAGATTGGTATAGACTGACCCTTTTTCGTTTTTCAATAATGTTTGATGGGCTTTGTTTTTTTTTTTTTGGTTCTGTCAGAAATAGGACGACTTCTGTGCAGGCATGGTCAGAGATTGGAGGAGAAGAGGGTGGGAACAAATAAACAGAGAGCAAGCTTTTAGGAGAGGGAGGTGGAGAGAGGGAGAGTGTGTGTGTCTGTCCGTCTTTCTCTCTCTCACTGGCAGAGTTATAGTGGGAGTGGACAAGGGAGTCAGGGAGGGAGGGAGGGAGGGAGGAGTGAGTTTGCTAGCACTTCGGAAGCGGAGTACCAACACGCCATAAACTAAGTGTGGAAAACTTTCTCAAACTTTCCTTCCCTCTGGATTCGGCCACAGAGCTGCTCCACCGCTCTTCGCCCAGGTGAGAAAGTGCTAGGAGAGCGATAAGATAGGATAAGCCATACTTAGTCCCACAAGTGGGAAATTTGCATTGCTATGGCAGAAAGTCGACAGACACAACAGGCAGCAAAAACTATAGAATAGAAACTATACAAAAGTAGAGTATCAAAAGAGGAAGAGACCGGGATTTTAAAGCTGTTGTATGTTGGTAAAGTTCTGAAATAGATTTACTACAATGGCAGTCATTTGCAGTGTGGTTGAAGGGGGGTGTGTCATTCAGGGAAGTGTGTGTGTGTGTGTTGTAAGCTCCACTGCAGGAACAAAATGCCTCTTCTGCAATCTAGATGGCCTCTACAATCTATTATAGCTTGTTAAGTCAATGCAAACAGAAGGCTGTTCATTTAACCCTGTGTCAGGGCTGTGCAGTATTACATTCATTGTAGAAACCGTGTTAGCAACCGAAGCCAGATACTGTCGAAAGCCTGCAATTAATGCATTGTGGTTAGGAGTAGGCCCACAGCAATCGCAAACAATTTATTATAAATAGCAGCGTTCACCAAATGGGGGCTCTAACAAATCACTAGGTTTGTTCTCCTACAATCTAGGAGTTTCATTAAAGAGCATTTGGTAGTATCATTTTGTGTTTTTATTAAAGTATTTTATTATTTTAAGTATTTTTTATTTCTATTCTGTATCATATTTTCATTTTGTAAGTAATTAAGTATTTTGTATTTGCATTATATCATTTTGTATTAAGTACTTGAAGTATTAAATATTAATGTTGTATTGTCTCATATCATTGTATCATTTTGTGTGTCATTTAGTTTCAAGTAATTCATTAAGTATCACATTGTTTCATCTTTTAGTAAGTATCATTTTGCGAGCAAAACATGGGCATTTCTGAAAGGTGCTAATCCCAATAAACTTTAAACTCGACTCACTTTACTGCTGAAAGTAATCAGTGGTTATATTGATCCATGTCTTGCATAATATTCTCACCTCACCTAGTAGGAATTTGTCTCTGTGTGTATCTGTGAGGTTGTTTTTGTTGCAAGGAAGACTTTTTTTTTGCAAGTTGAATCCCTCATAACAGCACAGATGTAATTGCTTTTCATTCTGAAGTGGTGGTTTCCATATGAAATTAGTCTAGCAAGTTGTAATTTACAGTATTCTATGAATGCCTCTCCCTAAAAATACACTCAATGATGCATGTTACTGCAACAGAGCGCTCTCATTAGAGAAAACGAGTCTGTAAATTGGTCGTCAGTCTAATGAGAGGGGGTGGGTGCCACATACAGAGTAGGCAGCCCTCGTGTAGACTGCTGTAGATCTGATAATGGAGATTCCTGTAGTTTTGCTAATAAAATTTTAAAAACTCCCAAACTCAGTATTTATTTAAGTGACCATTTTCTCCACGTGGTCATAGACCGGGCAACATGCTGTGGTGGTTTGATGCTCAACTGGGAATACTATAGTAGTGCACCGATATGTCAGCGAGGTTTAATTGAGCTACAGAATTCCACTCATAGATTTCTTGGCCCTGTTATAAAGGTCACCGGCTTTGTGCAGATTTCACAATCTGCCATTCTTTCAAAATGCAATCACATGGCATTTGCTCTTAACGCGTTTTTTAAGGGAAATCAGGGCTGCTTTGGGGTGTGTTTACTAGAGGTTTAGTTTTTAGGTTAATAAATCCTGAACTTTGCACAAGAATTCCAATGTGCATGGACTGCTGGTGTCATGCACAAATGGCAAATAAAAATCTTGAATCTTGAATTGAATCTTGAATCCTGTAACAGTAATGCAAGAAATGTG
>JBBPCW010259253.1:0-12889 GCA_037974425.1 Phenacogrammus interruptus
GGGCGCGGATACTTGCATGTATATGTCTAGCAAAAACCAACTGTAAGGTTAGGACTAAGTCTTTTGTCCGCAGGCATGTTTGTGTGCCGTCTTGGCAGCTTCAGTGCCATGCTTTGGTGGTAAGCTATGTGGACAGGGTAGACGGTTGGTTAATTCGGGTAATGTTTGTTAGGTCGAAGTAATGATTGTCGTTAGATTTGGATCGTTTTTAGTACTGGAGTTTCTCTAATAAGTTTAGGTAATGTTGTAATGTATTTGTGTTGTGTATATATATATATCGTGGGGTTGTGGTTGGGGTGGTTTTTGTTTTTAAGGTATGTCCATCGAGCATTCACTAAATAGCCCTATTATGTAGAGCTGCGGAGAGAGCATTAACTGAATGTGGTCAAAGTGCATCAGTGTCAAGATGATTCCCCATATACGCCAACCGTCTCATTGAGTAACCCTTGAGGTATAGGATAGGACGATACGCAGTGTATGTCCAGGCTTAGATTGTGGGACCCCCGAAGTCACTGGGAAGGGCCAGCTGTGAGGTAACCCCGAAATAAGAGGAACCAGAGGCGCCAAAAAGCTGGAAGATGCCGCGATTACGCATTGAGGTAGTGAAAGCCATCCACAGATGCCACTTTGAAAGGCAAGGAAGAGGTGAGTGAACCCAATTGATGGCCCTGACCGAGGAACCAGAGGCGCAAAAATGTGAGGAGGGCGAGGGGTTTAGGGGGAACGTATGGGCCTGAAGCTAGTCACGTCGGACATTATGTGCAAGGATTGCTGATTTCACGTGAGGTGTACGATCAATAAATCCATCTGGTACGGAGCTTCATGAGAGTTAATGGTGGGAGTCCAGGGTTAGTAGGAGTATGTCTGTCAAGCATTCATCCAGCTGGGGACCTGTTCTGGTTAGGAGCCGTGGTCGTGTGGTGTTGGAAGTTGGGTCTTAGAGCATTCGTCCAGGGTCCACTGGGGGATAGTACGTCGAGCGAGGTATGTCTACTTACATGTGATGGGTTTAGTCCGTGCGTGTGGGGTAGTTGACTGATAGTGTTTATTACCGGGACCATAGATAATATATGGGGAATATAAATGTATGCACGATATGCATAACCAAATAACCCCGCAATCCCCGGGGGGGGAAGGGGGGGGGGTCCTGAGAGCATTATTAGGCTATTTTGGTTGTTCCTGTAGTTGAAAACGACAATGACGGCTTTTCAAGCCGTAGGTCTCGGGTAGTGGCCGAGCAGGAATAATGACTTATTTTGTATTTTTTCTAGGAATTTGCTTTGTTGTGGGTGTTTTAGGTGTAGCATCGAATCCTTCGCCGTATTATGGGGTAGTTGGCTTGGTTTTAGCGTCTGTGGCTGGGTGTGGGTGATTATTGAGTCTTGGGGTTTCGTTCGTAGCGCTGGTGCTTTTTATGGTGTATCTGGGGGGTATGTTGGTGGTATTTGTCTATTCTGTAGCTCTAGCTGCGGAGCCTTTCCCTGAGGCTTGAGGGGATTGACGTGTAGCTGGGCATGCGGCGGTGCTTGTGGGGGTGGTCTTAGGGGGGTTGGTACTAGGAGGGCTTGTTGGGTCTTGGGGGCTGGGGGTTGTCACTGTTGATAGTGTTGGGATGTCTGTTGTGCGGTCGGATTTTAGCGGGGTGGCCATGCTTTATTCGCGGGGGGTTGGGATGTTTTTGGTTGCAGGTTGAGGGCTGTTGTTGACTTTATTTGTTGTGTTGGAGCTTGTACGGGGGCTGTCTCGGGGGGCTATTCGGGCAGTTTAGGGGTCAGGGTCAGAGAATAGTTTATTATAAAATACCAGCTTTGGGAGCTGGAGATAAAGGTTTAAGTCCTTTTTTTCTGAGGGCTGGGGATACTCTAAGAAGTGGTGAGTCTTCAGTCTTTGGTTTACAAGACCAATGTTTTTTATAAACTATTAGAGTATTTAGCAGTTAAGCATTTTGTTTTCTAGGGCGCTTACAGCGGGGAAGAGGAATAGGAGGATGGTGAAGTAGGTAATTGATGCGAGTTGTCCAATGACGATGAATGGGTGTTCGACGGGCTGGCTTCCCACTCATGTTAGGACGAGGAGATTGGCCACTAGTGTTCAGAATAGGAGTTGGGAGAGCGGCCGGAATGTTATTGTTCGTTGTTTAGACTTGTGAAGGAAGGGGACTAGGAACAGGATTAGTACGGAGGCGGCTAGTGCTAGGACGCCCCCTAGTTTGTTTGGGATTGACCGTAGGATGGCGTAGGCGAATAGGAAGTATCATTCTGGTTTGATGTGTGGTGGGGTTACTAGTGGGTTTGCGGGGGTGAAGTTTTCTGGGTCCCCTAGAAGATTTGGCGAGAATAGGGCTAGTGCTATGAGGGGGGTTAGCATGAGGATAAATCCTAGGACATCTTTGAATGAGAAGTACGGGTGGAATGGGATTTTGTCGCAGTCTGAAACAAGGCCTAGGGGGTTGTTTGAGCCTGTTTCGTGTAGGAAGGTTAAGTGGACTAGGGTGATTCCTGCGATTAAAAAGGGCAGCAGGAAGTGGATGGCGAAGAATCGGGTTAGGGTTGGGTTGTCTACCGAGAATCCCCCTCAGGCTCACTCTACTAGGGTTTGTCCGATGTACGGGAGGGCTGAGAATAGGTTGGTGATTACGGTGGCCCCTCAGAATGATATTTGTCCTCATGGCAGGACATAGCCCACGAAGGCGGTTGCCATGAGAGTGAGCAGGAGGATTACTCCTGTGTTTCAGGTTTCTTTGTAGAGGTAGGAGCCGTAGTAGAAGCCTCGTCCGATGTGTAGATAGATGCAGATGAAGAAGAATGAGGCACCGTTGGCGTGCAGATTACGGATGAGTCAGCCATACTGGACGTTTCGGCATGTGTTGGCTACTGAGGAGAAGGCGAGGGATGTGTCTGCGGTGTAGTGTATGGCCAGCAGAAGGCCTGTTACGATTTGCGTAGCCAGGCAGATGGCGAGGAGGGACCCGAAGTTCCATCAGGCGGAGATATTGGAGGGTGCAGGGAGGTCAATTAGGGAGTTGTTGATTATTTTTAGTAGGGGGTGGGATTTGCGGATGTTTGGGGCCATTAGAAGGTCTGTGTAGTCAGGACTATTACTAGGATGGATAGGGCGAAAGATCCTAAGTAGGTTTTGATAAGTCCGGTGTGTGCCAGGGTTGCGGCTTTGCTTGCGGCTACCTGTAGCTCGGCGAGGCCCTCTGGCCCTATTTTTTTGAGCCAGGAGAGGTCAATCAGGTGTAGGGCGATGTTCTGCCCCTTTTCTAGTAGGGTTTTGGAGCAGAATCGGTGGACTAGGGGGTTGAAGTAGCCTAGTAGGGAGGAGAAGTTTATGAGGTGGTTTGGTTTGGGGTGGGTGAGGGCATGTGTCATGTTCGAGAGTTCAAGGGCTAGGATGACCCCTAGGATTGTTACTAGGATGGCAGCAGTTTTGGTGATGAGGGGTATGGTTATTGGGGGTGTTTTGGCTGGTGTGATGAAGGAGGTGATTAGTATTCCTGCCATAATGCTGCCTAGGGCAAGGCGAGTTAAGGGGGCAGTGATCAGCGGGTTGTTTTCGTTTATTGGTGTTATTGGGGGGATGCGGGTTCGTCCGGCTTGGACTAGGAGGGTTATGCGGATGCTGTAGGTTGCGGTGAATGCTGTGGCTAGAAGGGTTAGGGATAGGGCTCAAGTGTTTAGGTAGGATGTGTTTAGGCTTTCGATGATGAGGTCTTTTGAGTAGAACCCGGCTAAAAATGGGGTTCCTATGAGTGCTAAGTTGCCGATAGTTAGGCAGGAAGTAGTGACTGGGAGCATTTTTTGCAGGCCGCCCATCTTTCGGATGTCTTGTTCTCCGTTTAGGCTGTGGATAATAGACCCTGAGCATAGGAATAGTATGGCTTTGAAGAAGGCGTGGGTTGAGATATGCAAGAACGCTAGTTGGGGGAGGTTAAGTCCGATGGCGACTATTATTAGTCCGAGTTGGCTGGATGTTGAGAAAGCGATGATTTTTTTAATGTCGTTTTGGGTTAGAGCGCATGTGGCGGCGAATAGGGTCGATAGAGCGCCTAGGCATAGGCATGTTGTTAAGGCTGTCTGGTTGGAGGCTAGTAGTGGGTGCATGCGGATGAGCAGGAAGATTCCGGCTACTACTATAGTGCTGGAGTGTAATAGGGCTGATACGGGGGTGGGGCCCTCTATGGCTGCGGGTAGTCATGGGTGTAGGCCAAATTGCGCGGATTTTCCTGCGGCTGCGAGGATTAGTCCTAGGAGAGGGAGGATGGGGGTTTGGTGGGGGTGTACGGCTTGTTGGATTTCCCAGGTGTTGAAGGTTGATGCTAGTCATGCTATGCTCAGGATTAAGCCGATGTCTCCGATTCGGTTGTAGAGCACGGCTTGTAGGGCGGCGGTGTTGGCTTCTGCTCGGCCTTGTCATCAGCCGATGAGGAGGAAGGATATGATCCCTACGCCCTCTCAGCCGATGAATAGGAGGAATATGTTGTTTGCAGTTGTCAGGAGTAGTATGGCAATAAGGAATGTCAGTAGATAGGTAAAAAATTTTGTCACGTACGGCTCGGAGGCCATGTATCATATGGCGAATTGTAGAATAGACCATGTTACGAATAGGGCGATAGGGAGGAATGTTATTGAATACTGGTCTATTTTTAGGCTTAGTGGGATTTTAAAGTTTATAATGAATTTTCACTCTCAGTGGCAGGTAATGGATTCCAGCCCGGAGTAGATAAATGCGGTTGTTGGGGCTAGGCTTGTCAGGAATGCAGCTTTTACGGTGCGAGTGATAGTAAGGGGGGTGTTTTTAAAGCCCTTAAAGAGAAGTGGGAGGATGATTGGGGTCAGGAGGATTGTTAGTGTGAGTAGTGTAAGAGAATTAATGAGTAGGGTCGTATTCACTACTTTTACTTGGAGTTGCACCAAGATGAGTGGCTCCTAAGACCAGTGGATTACTGTTATCCTTTAAAAGTAAGGGGGCTGGGGTTTAAAGCCCAGATGCGAGAATTAGCAGCTCTTGCTGGTTTAACCTCCCCTCGGCAGGCAAGAAGGTTTGAACTTCTATTTTTAGGATCACACTCTAATGTTTGGTTTAAACTATGCTTGCATAGGGGGGCCCCAGAGATTAGTTCGGGCTTGAGGATCAGGAGGAATATGGGGATGATGTGGAGTGTTATGAGCAGGTGTTCTCGTGTGGTCGAGTTCTGGATGGATGTGATGTGAGAGGGGATTGAGCCTCGTTGGGTAATTAGTAGCATGAATAGGGTGTATGATGCGGTTAGTAGGGTGGCAATCCCTGTTAGGATGATTGTAAGGGCGGATCAGTTGAATAGGGTGACTATGATGGTTAATTCTGCCATGAGGTTTGTTGTTGGGGGAAGGGCCATGTTTGTTAAGTTGGCTAATAGTCATCAGGTGGCCATGAGGGGCAGCAGGGGTTGGAGGCCTCGTGTGAGTAGCAGGATTCGGCTGTGTGTGCGTTCGTAGTTTGTGTTGGCTAGGCAGAATAGTATGGAGGAGGTTAGTCCGTGGGAGATTATTAGGATTATTGCCCCTGAAAATGATCAGTGGGTTTGAATCATCCCCGCGGCAATGACTAGTCCTATGTGGCTGACGGATGAGTAGGCGATTAGTGACTTTAGGTCTGTCTGTCGGAGGCAGATTGAGCTGGTCATTAGGGCACCTCAGAGGGCTAGGGTTAGGAAGGGGTAGTGGAGGAGGTTGGACAGTGGGCCTATTAGCAGGGTGACTCGTATGATTCCGTAGCCCCCTAGTTTTAACAGGAGAGCAGCGAGGAGTATTGAGCCCGCGATGGGGGCCTCTACGTGGGCTTTTGGTAGTCAAAGGTGTAGGCCGTATAGGGGGGCTTTTACTATAAATGCTATGAGTAGTGCTAGTCCTGATAGAATACTTGTTCAGGAGGTGGATAGGGTTGGGTGGGTTAGTTCTAGGGTTGGCAGGTGTAGGGTGCCGATTTTTACGTATAGGTGTATGATTGTAATTAGAAGGGGTAGTGAGCTTACTAGTGTGTAAAATAGTAGGTAGGTGCCGGCGCTGAGGCGTTCGGGTTGACTTCCCCATCGTGTGATCAGGATTAGGGTTGGGATGAGTGTGGCTTCGAATGCAATATAGAATAGCGCTAGCTCTGTGGTTGAGAAGGCTAGGAGGATGAAGGGTTGGACTATAATTAGGGTTGAGATGAAGATTCGTTTTCGTGGTAGGGGCTCTTGTTGGAGGTGGTTTTGGCTTGCTATAATTATAAGTGGAAGGAGCCAGCAGGATAGTACTAGGAGAGGAGAAGAGATCTGGTTGATTCCTGTTCAATTGGACAGGAATTTGTAGGGGTAGTAGGTTGGAATTAATCATTGGAGGCTGAGGGCGGCGATCAGCAGGCTATATATGGTAGTATTAGTTCATAGGAATTTTGGCGGGGACAGTAGGGCTGTCGGGAGGAGTATGATTGTTGGTAGGATAACTTTTAGCATTGTAGCAGGTTCAGGTTGTGTAGGTGGTCAGAGCCGTGGGTGCGTGTGGAGGCTACCAGGATAGCTAGGCCAGTGCCTGCTTCGCATGCTGAGAAGGTGAGTATGATGATCGGCACCGCGGTGAATGAGGGGGTTTGGTTTTCGATGGATCATATTGTCAGGCCCACAAACATTGAAAGTATTATGCTTTCAAGGCATAGTAGGGCGGATACTAGGTGGGTTCGGTGGAAGGCCAACCCCAATCCGCTAAGAATGAAGGCTGAGTAGAAGCTTAGGTGTAGGGGCGACATAAGAAAGTTACAGGGTTGGCTGTAGTCTGCTGGGCCGAAACCAGCTGTCTTTCATTAGACTAACTTTCTGTTATTCTGCCCACTCTAGGCCCCCCTGAGTTCATTCGTAGGCTAGCCCTAGCGTTAGGAGGGATAGAATAGCTGTGGTTCAGGCGAGGGTTATTAGGGGGGACTGTAGTTGAATCGCTCATGGTAGGGGGAGCAGGAGGGCGATTTCCAGGTCGAACAGGAGAAATAGGATGGCTACTGAGGAAGAATCGAATTGAGAATGGTAGGCGTGCAGATCCGAGGGGGTCAAATCCGCATTCGTACGGTGAAAGTTTTTCTGAGTCAGGGGTTATTTGGGCGAGTCAGAAGTTTAGTGCGGCTAGGATGGCACTTAGGGTCAGTGATAGGGCGAACATGAATGTAAGTATGTTCATTGCTCTTCTCTGGGTTTGCACCAGATTTTAGAGATTGGAAGTCAATTGTAATTAATATACTAGAAGAGCAAGATCCTCATCAGTAGATGGTTATGTAGAGGAATAGTCAGATAACGTCTACGAAGTGCCAGTACCAGGCTGCGGCTTCAAATCCGAAGTGGTGATCTGATGTGAAGTGGAATTTGATTAGTCGGAGGAGGCAGACAGTTAGGAAGGTGGACCCAATGATTACGTGGAGTCCGTGGAATCCGGTGGCAACAAAGAAGGTGGAGCCGTAGACGCTGTCAGCGATTGAGAATGGGGCTTCATGGTACTCTATTGCTTGTAGGGCGGTGAAGTAAAATCCCAGGAGGATTGTCAGGGTTAGGGCGTGAATGGCATGTTTTCGGTTTCCTTCTGTAATGCTGTGGTGGGCTCACGTAACAGTTACACCTGACGCTAGGAGGATGGCTGTGTTTAGCAGTGGGACTTCTATGGGGTTGAGTGGTTTAATGCCTGCTGGGGGTCATTGGCCGCCTAGTTCGGGGGTTGGTACTAGGCTTGAGTGGAAGAATGCCCAGAAGAATCCTAGGAAGAAGAATGCTTCGGATGTGATGAAGAGGATTATGCCATACCGTAGGCCTTTTTGGACTGTAGGGGTGTGGTGGCCTTGGAAGGTGCTCTCCCGGACGATATCCCGTCACCATTGGAGTATTACTAGGAGCATTGATAGAAGGCCGGCGGCTAGTAGGATAGATGAGTTGTAGTGGAATCATATGACTAGTCCTGAGGTTGTGAGTAGGGCGGCGGCTGCCCCGAAGATTGGTCAGGGGCTTGGGTCAACTATGTGGTAGGAGTGTGCTTGGTGTGCCATTAGATGTTTTCTTGTAAGTACAGGCTTAGAAGGAGGACGAAAACGTAGGCCTGGATTATGGCCACTGCTACTTCTAGGATGGTGAGGAGTAGTAGGATGGCTATTGTTAGGATTGATACTGCAGGGAGAATGGGCATGAGTGTGATGGAGGCTGTGGAAATGAGCTGGATAAGTAGGTGTCCTGCTGTGAGGTTTGCTGTGAGGCGGACTCCTAGGGCTAAGGGCCGGATCAGTAGGCTGGTTGTTTCGATCAGGATTAGTGCGGGGATCAGGGGTGTTGGGGTGCCCTCCGGCAGTAAGTGGGCCAAGGAGGCTGATGGTTTGTTTCGTAGGCCTGTTAGTAGGGTGGCAAGTCATAGGGGGAAGGCTAGAGCCATGTTTATGGATAGCTGGGTGGTTGGGGTGAATGTGTAGGGGAGAAGTCCTAGAAGGTTGATTGTGAGGAGTATGGTTATTAGCGATGTTAGTATTAGAGCTCATTTGTGGCCGTTTTTGTTTAGTGGGATTATCAGCTGTTTTGTGATTAGGTGTAGGAGTCACAGTTGGAGGGTGGATAGTCGGTTATTGACCCATCGGTTGCTTGGGGATGGGAACAATAGGGCTGGGAAGAGCAGGGATAGGAGGATTAGAGGGATGCCGAGCAGGTGAGGGCTTGAGAATTGGTCGAAGAAGCTTAGGTTCATGGTCAGGCTCATGGTGTGGGTTTAGTGGTGAGTGATGGTTTTTTTGATGGGGGGTTTGTTGTGGTGAAGGTTAGTAGTTTCGGTTGGATTAGGAGTGCGAGGGTTAGTCAGGTTATGACTATGATTGAGAATCATGGTGCGGGGTTGAGCTGAGGCATATCATTAAGGAGGGGGTGATTCCTCTTTGGCTAGCTTAAAAGGCTAGTGCTGTTGCATAGCTTCTTAATGATTAGGATGATGATAGGAGGGATGATCAGGCTTCGAAATATGGGAGTGGGGTAGATTCTACTACAATGGGCATGTAGCTGTGGTTGGCTCCGCAGATTTCTGAGCACTGGCCATAGAAAATTCCAGGCCGGGTGGTAATGAATGAGGTTTGGTTTAGTCGGCCTGGGATTGCATCTGTTTTGACTCCGAGCGTTGGGACTGCTCATGAGTGGAGTACGTCTCCGGCAGTAACAATTACGCGGATTGGCGATTCTATGGGTACGACTACGCGATGGTCAACCTCTAAGAGTCGGAAGTGGCCGCTTGGTAGGTCTGTAGTTGGGATCATATAAGAGTCGAATGAGAGGTCCTTAAAGTCTGTATACTCGTAGCTTCAGTATCATTGGTGGCCGATGGCTTTTAGTGTGAGGTCTGGCTCGTCGACTTCATCCATTATGTATAGGATTTGCAGGGATGGGAGGGCGAGGAGTACTAGGACGATGGCGGGCAGGATTGTTCAGATTAGCTCTACTTCCTGGGCATCTACTGCATTGGATGACAGTTTTTCTATTAGTATGTGGGCTAAGAGATATAGGACTAGGCTGCAGATGGCTAGGGCAACAATCAGAGCGTGGTCGTGAAATTCAACGAGTTCTTCTATAATAGGTGATGAGGCGTCTTGGAATCCTAGTTGGGAGTGGTTGGCCACATGAGATGTACAGGGTTTTCACCTGTGATTCAGCCTTGACAAGGCTATGTAATTGGTTTACTAACGTCTCATGAGAAAGAAGCATGAGTGGTTAATGCAGCTGGCTTGAAACCAGTGTATGGAGGTTCGATTCCTTCCTTTCTTGTACTTGGACGAAAGCTGGTTCCTCGAAAGTGTGGTATGGGGGAGGGCAGCCGTGGATTCATTCAATGTTTGTGGAGGTTAGTTCTGGTTGTAGGACTTTCCGCTTGGCTGAGAAGGCTTCTCAGATGATGAATATTAGTATGATTACGGCTACTATTGAGATTAGGGATCCGATAGAGGAGATGGTGTTTCACAGCGTGTAGGCGTCAGGGTAGTCCGAGTATCGTCGGGGCATTCCCGCTAGGCCTAGGAAGTGTTGTGGGAAGAATGTCAGGTTTACCCCTGTAAACATTACCCCGAAGTGGGCTTTTGCTCATGTTTGGTGTAGGGTGAATCCTGTGAGAAGGGGGAATCAGTGGGTAAACCCGGCTAGGATGGCGAAGACAGCGCCTATGGATAGCACGTAGTGGAAGTGGGCAACTACGTAGTATGTGTCATGCAGGGCGATGTCTAAGGAGGAGTTTGCAAGGACGATCCCTGTTAATCCTCCGATGGTGAATAGGAAGATGAACCCTAGAGCTCAAAGTATTGGAGGGTCTCATTTGATTGTTCCTCCGTGCAGGGTGGCAAGTCAGCTGAAAACTTTAATCCCGGTAGGGATGGCGATGATCATGGTAGCGGATGTAAAGTAGGCCCGAGTGTCAACGTCTATTCCTACGGTGAACATGTGGTGGGCTCAGACGATGAATCCAAGGAAGCCGATGGATAGTATGGCTCAGACTATTCCTATGTAGCCAAAGGGCTCTTTTTTACCTGAGTAGTACGTGACTACGTGGGAGATAATCCCGAACCCTGGGAGAATTAAGATATAAACTTCTGGGTGGCCGAAGAATCAAAATAGGTGTTGGTACAGGATTGGGTCTCCTCCTCCAGCAGGGTCAAAGAATGTGGTGTTTAGGTTTCGGTCAGTTAGTAGCATTGTGATGCCGGCGGCAAGGACAGGAAGTGATAGGAGGAGCAGAATGGCGGTGATTAGGACTGATCAGACGAAAAGTGGGGTTTGATATTGTGAGAGTGCAGGAGGTTTTATGTTGATGGCTGTGGTGATGAAGTTAATGGCCCCGAGAATTGAGGAAACACCGGCTAGATGGAGTGAGAAAATGGCCAGGTCTACTGAGGCCCCAGCGTGGGCTAGGTTGCCTGCTAGGGGCGGGTACACGGTTCAACCTGTGCCAGCGCCAGCTTCTACGGTAGATGAGGCGAGTAGTAGGAGGAATGATGGCGGAAGGAGTCAGAAGCTTATGTTATTTATTCGCGGGAATGCCATGTCGGGGGCACCGATTATCAGGGGGACCAATCAGTTGCCAAATCCTCCAATTATGATGGGCATTACCATGAAGAAGATTATTACAAAGGCGTGAGCGGTGACGATCACGTTATAAATTTGGTCATCGCCCAGTAGGGTCCCTGGTTGACCAAGTTCTGCGCGGATTAGCAGGCTTAGTGCTGTGCCAATTATTCCGGCTCATGCCCCGAAGATAAGGTATAGGGTACCGATGTCTTTGTGGTTGGTAGAGAATAGTCATCGATTGATGAAGGTCACGGGTAAGATGGCTGAGTGTTAAAGCGTTAGGCTGTAGTCCTTTTTACAGAGGTTCAATTCCTCTTCTTATCGGCTCCGTAGTGAAGTTCATGTTGAGTTGCAAGCTCATCGATGCACATGAGAGTGTGCCGGGGCCTTAGGCAGAGGCCAGTGGGTTTAGGCGTTTAGCTGTTAACTAAAACTTCACGGGATCGAAGCCCGTCTGTCTAGTAAAGGCTTTAGCTTAATTAAAGCACCTGGTTTGCAACCAGGAGATACAGGTTAGTGTCCTGTTGGTCTTAGCGCAGAAACTAAGAGGGTTTAACTCTTATTTAAGGCTTTGAAGGCCTTCGGTTTAAGGGGGCGATTATCCTAAGTTTCTAGACGATAGCGTGGATCATGGGAGAGAGGGGGAGTAGAAGGATTGACAGCGAAGCTAGGATTGCGGTGAGTGTGCTTGGGGGTTTGCTAGTGTACCACTGTTTTATGTGGTTGGATAAGTTCGGCGGGAGGGTGATTGTTGAGTGGTATGCGAGGCGTAGGTAGAAGAATAGGCTGAGTAGGGATAGTATGGCGATTGCTATGGCTGCAGGTGTTATTTCCTGTTTAGTTAGCTCCTGGATGATGAGTCATTTTGGCATGAATCCTGTTAGTGGGGGGAGGCCTGCTAGGGACAGTAGTACTAGCATTAGGGTGGCGTTTAGTACTGGGGTTTTTGTTCATGAGGTTAAGATTATGGATAGGTTGAGAGCTTTGATTTTGTTGAGGGCTATGAATACAGCCGATGTCATGATTGCGTAGAGGTAGAAGGTGAGTAGTGCTAACTTGGGGCTGTAGACTAGGATGATGGCGATTCAGCCCAGATGGGCGATGGATGAGAAGGCTAGGATTTTGCGAGTCTGTGTTTGATTTAGGCCTATTCAGCCTCCTAGAGCAGCTGATGCTAGGGCTATAGTAGTAAGTAGGGCGGGGTTGAGGGATTTAGATGTTATTAGGAGGAGGGTCAGTGGGGGAAATTTTATGAGGGTTGAGAGTAGGAGGGCTGTCATTAGGGAGGACCCTTGTAGGACTTCCGGGAATCAGAAGTGGAATGGGACTAGGCCTAGCTTGATTGCGATTGCCGCCGTGAGCAGTAGGCATGAGGTTGGGTGGTTGAGTTGTGTAATGTCCCACTGGCCGGTGGCTCAGGCGTTGGTTATGCTGGAAAATAGTACTAGGGCGGAGGCAGCTGCTTGTGTTAAGAAGTATTTTGTTGCGGCTTCAACTGCTCGTGGGTGGTGGGATTTAGAGATTAGGGGGATGACAGCTAGTGTATTAATTTCTAGTCCGGTTCAGGCAAGGACCCAGTGGTTGCTGGAGATTGTGATTGTTGTGCCTAGTGCGAGACTGAGGACTAGGATTGGGGTTGCGTGGGGGTTCATTAGTAGAGGAGGGGGTTGAACCATCATTTCCGGGGTATGGGCCCGGTAGCTTGATTAGCTGACCCTACTAGAAAATAATATAAGGGGAGTATGGAGAGTTTTGCTCTCTCCTGTGTAGGTTCAATTCCTACTTTTCTAAGGTCAATAGGAAATGAGAGGG
>JBBPCW010259260.1:0-12885 GCA_037974425.1 Phenacogrammus interruptus
TATATGGACAAAAGTATTGGGACATCTAACCATTACACCAACAGGGACTTTAATGAGCTTATATTAAAATACATAGACTTTTGTATGGATTTGGTCCCATTTTGCATCTATATTAGCTTTACAGTCTTCCAGGAAGGCTTTCCACAAAATTTTGGAGTTTCTATGGGGAATATGTGCCCATTCATTCTGTAGAGCTTTTATGAGGTCAGGCATTGATGTTGAAAACTGATGTTCTGGATGCAGCACAAGCATTGATGGCTGCATGATTGTTTTAATAATATGATTCTATTTATTCATTTTTTCCTGATACCTGCTGTTTGTACAGTTTTTGCTCTTGGTCTTTTCTCCCTAGTCTGGCCTACCCTACGTAGAGGTTCTGTGCAAAAATCGCTATGTCGGCAGAACTTTCATTCAGCCAAACACGCGTTTACGTCAACTGGGAGTGGCTAAGAAATTTGGAGCACTTACAGACAACTTTGCTGGCAAAAGAGTGGTGCTCATTGATGACTCCATAGTAAGAGGAAATACCATCTCACCTATTATTAAACTGCTCAAGGAGGCAGGAGCAACTGAGGTAGGACATGTATATGTTAAGTTACTGCATTACTGCTTTTGATGTTGATGTGCAATGATTTAATGGAAAATGTGATCTAATTAGATGCCTTTATGAAGCTATTTAATACATCAAGAAGCTGATAGTTCTTCACCGCTTGCTTTGAAAACACCTACTCACAGGTGCACATACGTGTGGCATCTCCTCCAATCCGATTCCCCTGCTACATGGGCATCAACATTCCCACCAAAGAGGAACTCATCGCTAACAAACCAGAGTTTGAGGACATTGCAGGCTATATTGGTAAGCCAGAAAAATGGTCTCATTTGTGTATATACACTGCATGGACAAAAGTATTGGAACACGCCTGTTATTCAGGGTCTGGGCTAGGCCCCTTACTTCCAACCTTAATGCTTCAGCATACCAAGACATTTTAGGCAATGTCATGCTTCCATCTTTGTGGGCACAGTTTGGGGAAGGTCCTTTTCTATTCCAGCATGACTTCCCCAGTGCAGATTGACATGATTGTCATTTAAGTCCCTGTTGTTGTAATGTTTTGTCCATATAGTGTATCTAGTAGTACGTTTACTGCTAGTTTAGTGTTCAGTTATGGCTCCTGATCCAAGCTTTTGCTCAGGACAGCTGGACTCCAAGACAAAGGTTGGGTTAATCACATCACTAGGAAGGAAAGACAAGGGGGGCTTAGCACCCAGGGTTGTAGGAAGGAATTAGCGTGTATAGTGGGCTGAAAACATTTCACCAAACCCTTCCTTTCACTTAAGGAAACAAGTAAAGTTAAGCAGTGAACAGTTATGGACACTCATAGTATTGTTCTGTTGAACTGAGTACAAACGGCGCTACCAGAGAAATATTACTAAATGGGGTCCAGTTGCTACTCGCTAACAAGCAGCGCCGTGTATCTCCCCTGGGTCCTAATGCCCGCCTGCTACCTACAGCAGCTTCAACAGCCAGTACATCATTTTAATTCAAATGATAGCTAGTCTTATTGTTTTTCATTTAAATTCAGTCTTGTTTCTATTTGTAAAGTGCGTATCTGCGCTCAGTGATATCTTGTATGAAATGTTTGGATATATATAATTTAAAAATAGTAGAATAATGACTCATTTTTGAATAATTTTTAGGGTGGCTTAGGATCATTTTGGGGCGGCTTCAGACCCCCCAAAATAGACCTAACGACGCCCATGTTCTGCATATTTCTGTTACTGCAGCATCAGGGATAATGCATTGCTTTAATAATGTCCTAATGTCTGTTATGAAGGGGCTACGAGTGTGCGGTACTTGTCTGTTGAGGGCCTGGTGGCAGCAGTGCAAGGGGGAATTGAGTTATGTGGAGAGAAGGAACAGATCAGCTCCAAGCCCAAGACCAGCAAGAGAGTTGGTCACTGCACGGCATGCCTGACAGGCAAATACCCCGTCGAGCTGGAGTGGTGACGAAACAAAGTGGATCGCAATTACTAACATTCCAGACTGACAAGAGGCAGTCACCTTCACATAGTGTAGCTACATACTGTAGGTGTGAGCTGGAGTAATAATTTATGCATGCATATTATTTACCAGCTCTGTATGACCCAGGGTTTCTATTACTGTGGAATAAAGTCAAGGATATTCAGTCTTATTTAAAAGTAAGAATCTGAGGATTAAATGAATTACGAAAACACTACTGTTAGAATACTTGGCCTTTTTGTTCTGTACCACAATCCAAGTAATATCTATTTCTCTACTATTAAGGCTTGGTTCATGTTTTAAAAGTCAGTGGGTACCCTGAATAACATTGACCTGGTAATGTGCATCATCTCCATTCAATAAGTATATTTAATTCCTGATATTCAGCCATGCCATATCAAATGTAACTCGTAATAAATCTAAGCTTCACATGAGTGTGCTGTCCCTATGCCCACATCAAATTAGCAAGATGCATAATGATCCTGGCAGCTCCAAATTGTACTTCCCAGGGGAGTCCCAAATGGAGGCCTTCTTATCTGAGCAGTAACGAAGCCAAGACTCTGTGTCCAGAAAACACACACAACTAATGATCCCCAGAAAATAGCATTGCTTGAAAGTGTGAATGTTGCATGTATGTGCAAGAGATAAATAAACTTTCTGGATTTGTCACTTATTTCCCTCCTGCTACATTAAGTATTTGTAAAGGGTTTGGAAACTATTGCAGCATGAGCTGATGAAACCAAATCCTCTATGCTTTGGCTGTATTTGCCACTGAAATATCACAAGGTTTTTCAATGTAAAACAAAACATTTATTAAAAAGCATTGTGAACATACAAGAGAACATATTTGCATTATTATTTAAAATATACAGAATTGAACAAACTGCAGGCACTTCTAAGACCAGACATTTAGATGCATTTACACCATTTGCTTTGGGAAAACCTACATTTAAATAGCTTAAACATGCTTACAACTTTATAACATTAAAGCTATAAAAATATGAGCCATTCAAGCCAGTTTACAATCAGTTATGGTATATAGTATAGCTACTGATTACCAAAGAAATTTGTTAAACTCAAAGATAATCTTACCAAGATGGTAGGATTAGTGTTAATATTTCAAGCCTTAAAATGTTTGTTCATCATTCACAGAAGGCAGTGGATACCAGACACTGCAGGTTATGCTCCCTACATCAAGATTAAAATAATGGTTCTTGCACCCAAACAATGCATTGAATGTCTAACAAAGAACCATTTAGGATTTAGCCTTGTGTTCACGATTCCCTGCTAGAGTATCTTTTGGTGTAAAAGTGACATTGTGGGCTATACAGGGAATAGAGAGCAATTTGAGACTTAGCCTTAGTATGAAACCCTTCTGTAAACACACCAATGGCAACTCAAGAATGCCTTTAATGAGTTGAATCAGGTGCACTAACAAAATGTGAAAGGCTAATCTGCAACCAGCTTAAAGGACAAGCATATTAGTCAATCAGGCTTGTTTTAAAAGCCCAACATTTAATTTTAAATCAGTTATTGAACATATACATTAATATATTTCAATATAATTACAATGGCTGCACTGAAACAAAGGTAACACATACAGTATATTTAACTATGCTTCCTTAATGGTACTTTGGAACTGATATCTCGGACACTCCCATACTAGACAAACTAGACAAAAAGAAAGGTCAGACGTGGACATGGAAAGCTCATCCCTGGAGAGGCCCGTACAGAAGTCGTCTCCTTGACACACTGCAAGTGTAATCAAATTATTACATAATGTTTATTATTCGATGAAATCTATATAGTAATAAGGCATGCATGTGTATTTCATTAACTGGTTACTGCATAACAGTATAATTATATCGTACTACCTTGGAGAAATCAAGACACCACTTTGATTCTGAGCGCTCATAGGTGACCTTGCTGTTAATTGGGGAAAAAAAAGGAAAAATTATAATTTACTGTAATAACCAAGCATACTTGCAAAGACATGGCAAATATATATCAAAAGTTGTGTTACTGAAAACAGCCCATTATTGTTATAGCTCTGTACACTACACATGGTGTGTAAAATTAAACAAGCCATATAGTTATACTATATAGTAATGTTGCATATGGTGCAGCTTTTATATTTTGTGGGTGGGGAGGGATCATATAATGCTGTAACTATTGCGCTGGTCAGAAAAAAAAAAAAAAACAAAACAACTAAGGCATGTTTGGAGTACATATTTAGGCTTAGATCCATAAGGCTGGGCGATTTGGCCTAAAATCAAAATCTCGATTAATTAAACATTATACCTCAATTACAATTAATGAACGTTTATTTTTTCCCCCCTCATAGTTCACTGACAAGTTGCTCAGTTGTCTCAGTGTTTAAGCTTTCCAAGCTCAACATGTCGACGGAATAACGTAACATAACGGAGCGGGGTCACGTGACTCCACACGTGGTAATGTTTTTAAAGGGAAAGTAATCAAAATAATCGACCTGGAAATATTTGATCGATTATAGGTTCTGAATGTCGATTTCGATTACTTTTTGATTAATCGCCCAGCCCTATGGTGCAGAGTTACTAAAACATACCCATTACACAACTGGCCGTTGACATCAGGCAGTCATGGAGTGCAAATAAGTTTTTTCTAATTTTGTTCCAAATGTGCTGGAGTATAGAGCCAAAACATATAATCATTGTGCGACTACAAGTGCACACTGGACAATCTTATTTCAGAGATCAGGTTTCATAATGAACACTCACCTTCAGCTGCATCAGTACAACCTGTCGCATCTCTCTGCAAGTCCAAGTATAAAAATATTAGCAGAAGATAACATAACATAAAAGTATATGGATTTTGTGCAACATCGTCTTACCCAGGAAGAGTGCAAATGGATCTGCCGGCTGGGCGCAGAGCCTGAAACTTTTCCGATGCTGCCACTGGCTCGGAGGAATCCAGGGCTGGGGCACTGCAGCAGAAGAGCCCTGTTCCAGGTACGTTTTTCCTCACTTGGACTGGCTACAGCTGTGCTCATATATGTAGTTCCTAGCTGCTGCTGTTTCGGCTCAGGACAGGACAGGCCTGTTAAGGAACAACTCTCACGAAACCGCTTCTGCCTCAGGAATTCCCCTAGTTCATATGGTCTGCGTCGTTTCTTGAGTCGACTCTGAATAGGTGTTAAAGCGAGGGCAGACATGTCGGTGGAAAAGCTGGGAGAACTTTGAAAATCCCTCTCTGGCTGCCTCTCACACAGGTGACACGAAGAGGAAGTGCCTCGACATATAAAATGGTGATAGAGCCTCCTGAACTCCGCGTCAATCTGCCTACTAGACATATGTGAAACTGAATAGGACGTAGACTGGGGGCTAGAAAAGGATCGCTTGCGCTTTGGTCTGGGGCTCACTTGGTGTCCCTGAGCGATAGCCAGGTTCTCTTGGTGCTCAGAGAACGGATGACGAGAACCACAGGGAGAAGAGGACACTCTCTGTTTACTTTGGTAAAGAGGTCTGTACACTTCTGCAAAATCCACAGGTAAGGTTTGTTTAGGATTGTGGAAGGATGAAGAGGTTTGTTCCTCGTGTTCTTGTCTAAAAGCTCTAGATTTGACGGGACTTTTCCCACTATAACACTGACCCTCAATGACTGCTCGATGTGGAGAAGAGGTAGGAGAGTGGGGGTGGTCCCTACAGGACTTCCTGTCCACAAAGGCACTGGTAAACTGTGAGTGACAGTGGCGAGATGGCGAGGCATCAACTAACCTGCCTCCTCGGCTAGTAAACGGCAAGGTTTTAGCTCCTTTTAATGGGGAATTATACACTGACCGATTTGGGCTGCAGACTGCAGAGGCAGGAACCACACACGAAGGTGGCATTATGGTAGGCCCAATGATGAAAGTCTCATTTAAATCTGGTGAGGTGGAACGACAGGAGGAAGAGGCAGATGATGATGCTGTTGACAGGTCCAGCACCCTAACAGGACGATAATGCGGCTTGCTGTCTGACTGCAAACCTGCCTGGAGAATTCTGCTTTCTGCTACAGGACTTTTCTCAACTCTTCTGGGAGAATAAAAACAGGCATTGAAATCAAGGGACGCGTTTCTGACACTCTTTAATGGTGAAAGCTTCTGACTGCTATTAATGAAGACAAGGGATGGATTTCTGATGTTCTTCAAAGGAGAAAGCTCCTGATTGCTTCTGGTGGAGGCAAGGGATGGGTTTCTGATGTTCTTCAAAGGTGAAAGCTCCTGATTGCTTCTGGTGGAGGCAAGGGATGGGTTTCTGATGTTCTTTAATGGTGAAGGTTTCTGGCTGCTTCTGGTGGAGGCAAGGGATGGGTTTCTGATGTACTTCAAATGCGAAAGCTCCTGATTGCTTTCTTTAAAGGCAAGGGTTGAGTTTCTAATGCTCTTCAAAGGTGAATGCTCCAGATTGCTTCTGTTTGGCGGGACTCCCTGATAGCTCGACATTCTTTTATGACAGCTGGTTGTGCCACTGTGGAGATTTTGGACAGCAAATGAACTCTCCATTGTCTTATTCAGTGTGTGACTGAGGCTTCTGTTGGGGATACCATTTAGTGCTTGTGAAGATTGCCAGCGCTTTCGGCGATACCTCCGTAACACAGCACTGGCTGCCTCAGTCACCTGCTTCCGTCGGTATGCCTCACCAATCTGGTTAAGCATGCTGGGATAGACATCTAGAAGGGTGCTGCCATGGCTGCTCAGTGTTCTCTCCAGGTCTTCATCCTCTTCAGGCTGAGGTGACTCTCCCCACAAGCAGCTCTGAGACACACTCACTGAGTTGAGACAGTCAGGATATTTTGGTTTAACAGACAAATATATAGACATAAGGTCGTATTTAATAGAATGTTTCAAGAAGTTTTCACACAATTTCCACATTTTTTAACACAATGATTTTGAACAGCACAAGTTCTTACCCAGGCTGTTATCATAGTTTTGACCAAGAGGGTCCATAATCTCGGTTTCCTGTGTTACATCCATCTGTATTGGAAAAACACAATCTATTCAGTAACATTAACCAAAAATAATCATCATAAAAACTTTGCCTGTATATGCAGGTACACTCACTTCATGTGCCAAGACAGACTGCTCATCCCTAGAACTCTCCAACACTACAATGAAAACGAGATCATTTATTTGTAAATAGCTGTGGAATGTAATATAATGCAAATAGAAAAATAACTAAAGAAAACCATCAAAGATGCTCATCACCCACCTCGCTGTGAGTACACAGCATGGACACGGTCCTGAAAGAATAAAAACAGGGACATATGAAAACAGATGTGGGATGTTTGGAATTCAGCTAAAACGCATGAAATTCTTCTTTCTGTTCAGCGTTACCCACTTCCCACAGGCTTTAAATCAATAAAGAAATGTGCACCTTTAAAACCATGGACTAATGGTTGAGAACCATTCTAAACTAGTAAGCGGTGTTTCTTTCAGGCGTGTGTCAGGCCTAGCTGTGTATGTTTAAAAAAGTTTAACACTATGATGTAGCAGGTGTTTGGTTCTTACACTCAAGTGCTGCATCTCACTATCTCCTTGTGCACTGTTGAAGGGTACCGCACCTGCAGCAATACAACAACTTTTTAATATCATTAACTAGTTTTCAGTAGTGTAAAGCAAATAACCCCAAGATATAATGATGTTAGTCACCACCCCCACACATGCACAATTTTAACAGTGTCCCAAATGTTATTTACACATTACCTTCTGGGGTTCTGACGGTCATGGTTTCAAAACAGACATCACATCCTGGATCATCTAGGTCTGAATACTAAAAAAAAAGAGACTGCGGTTATTCTCAGTGATCTTGCTTTTGTTGCACAGCTCTGTAAAACCATGGAAAGCAAATTAATTATGCAGTCTGGTGCAGCTTAAACCTCACTATATGGACAATAAGATTAACATTACACCAACTTACTTTAATGAAACTACATACATAGACTTTTATATGGAGTTGCCGCCCTCCCTGGAAGTAAGGAGCCTAGCCCAAAGCCTGAAAAACTGGCGTGTCCCAATACTTTTTACCATATAGTGCAGCTTTAATTGCACACGCTGAAATTTACGGACAAGTAACGTGGGACAGGGTGAACATACGAGTTGGCTGCAGGTCTGTATGAGTTAAATTAAATAGCGAATTCAGGGCATGCAGCTAACTCAGAACAAATAGGTGCTAAAGTTCCTCACCTTTTGAAAAATCTCCTCCATACGTTTTCTGAAAACGTCGTCATTTGTTTTGAACTTCTCTAAAATCACATGTTGCTCTTCCTGGTGCGTTGGGCCCATTCGAGCAGATATATTCTCCATTAAAATGTAAAATATGAACCGCCAAAATAATCCGATCTGACTTGAATGTCAAACGTAGGATATTCTTCTTCTCTCCCTTCGGTAAAAAAATTCAAACCCCCGGTCCCTGGTCATCATTCACTCTGATTGGCCAGCCATGCCACACGTGACGATTATGCCATCTTCCCCCGACGAGCACGTTCCGATTCATCTTTCTGATCCGATTCTTTTTAACCGCTTCAATGAATCGGAGTTTTGAATCAATTATTCCTTTGCTGCACAAAATGCAGACAGAAACAGGCGTCATGTTTTAATAATAAATTTAGGCCTACCTAAAATTGTTGCGTTGAAGCGGAATTATTATTAGAAATCACGCATAACACGTGCACACTGAAAACTACATAATATGGACAAAAGAATTGGGAAGTCTGACCATTACACCAACAGGTACTTCAATGTAAAGTGGCCCTTAAAGTCACGACTAAACACACCACAGCACAAAACGCACACAATTCTGCGTTTAATCCATTCAAAAGTGAAGCAGTGGGCTGCCATTCGTGGGAGGAACACCGGGAGCGGTGTGTTAGGACCTTAACGGTACCTCAGTGGTGCCACTAAGAGTCCTGAAATCTAAACCCGGAACCTTCTCCCTGAGCACCAGGCCACCAGTTGTCCCCAAAAAGAAATTGCATTCGAATACATAGCCAAGTTCTTCCACGCAGAACTCATCCAAGCATGTCTTTGGACCTTACAGTTATGCTGGAATAGAAAAGGGCCTTCCCCGTCTACAAAGTTTGAAGCCTGGTGTTGTCCAAAATGTCTTGGTGTACTGAAGCATCAAGGTTGGCCTTCGCTGGAAATAATTAGGCCTATAAAAATAGGTGTCCCAATACTTTTGTCCATATAGTGTATGACTCCGCGGGACTCGGTTCAATAGAACGATGTGTTTACATCATGGACATGGCGAGGCTGCGTCTGTCGCCAGACCGGTAGAGAGTTTTGATGTTTGGGCCGACTTTATGAAGGACCTGCTTGATGTATGTTTGGAGAAGGTTTCAGGATCATGACTCAGAGTCTGCAGGAGCTGGTACTGGAAGCTGCCCGCCTATACGGAGGCAGAACAGCGGCAGTTTTCCAGACAGCTGCCGAGAGGACTCTCCTGACTTACGACGAACTGGTGTCTTTAGCTCATGAGCTCTCCAGAAAGCTAAAAAACTCTGTAGTAAAGGATGAACACACTTTAGGTGTCTTCTGTCATGCAAATATCTTCATCCCAGTCTGGATTATTGGGTACGTGACTTCAGCACGGTGTATTCGTAAATATCTTAAACTTAATGTCATTGGTAGGGATGTGAGGAGACAGACTCTTCACATTTTTAATGTTATTATGGCTTCTTTCTAGGTCTGATTAATGCTTTGGATAAAAAGAATTACATCAGTAGAGTCTGTGCAATACCCGCCACACCAGCCCTTGAGCAAAAGCAGTCCCCAAAATTGCAACTCGATTAAAGTCTCCCTCTCCAACAATATATGGACAAAAGTACTGAGACCTCTTATTTATCGAATTCTGATGGCCCCTTACTTCCAGTGAAGGTCAATCTTAATGCTTCAGCATACTCGGTCATTCAATGAGGGCAGCATCATATTATGGTTTCTGCATAAGCAAAATGTTCAGTGAGTAGCAAACGAAATTGTCCAAGTTAGTTATAAGCCTAAAACAGATGTGTACTGACAGATCCACAACATGAACTCTTACATAATCCTCGCGCATCTGTGCTTTTCTTAATTTCTTTTTTGGAGAATAGAAATAAGATGTATTCCCTCCTATTCGAATATTTACACAATCCATCAAGATATGGACAAAAGTATTGGGACACACCTGTTTTTCAGGGTTTGTGGTACTTCCAGTGAACGTATACCTTAATGCTTCAGTGTACCAAGACATTTTGGACAACACCATGCTTCCAACATTGTGGACCCAGTTTGGGGAAGAACCCTTTTCTATTCCAGCATGACTAAAGACATGGTTGGATGAGTTTGGTGTGGAAGAACCTGAATGGCCCCCACAGAGCTCTGACCTCAACCCCATCCAACATCTTTTTATCCGACATCAATGCCTAAATGCTCTACAGTATGAATAAGCACAAATTCCCACTTAAACTCCAAAATCTTGTGTAAAGCCTTCCAAGAAGAGTGGAAGCTGATATAGCTACAAAGGGGGACCAGCTCCATTTTAAAGTCTGTATTTGAATGCAGTGTCTGTTGATCTAATGGTTGGGGTCCCAATACTTTTGTCCATGTAGTGTATCTAGTAACATTCTTTTTCTGATTTTTCTATACTTCACTGAAATCGATATACCCCTAAATGAATCAAGTATTCGCTCTAGGCATATGAATGGTCTAATGTTTGCCACTGAATCTTTCCTTAACAGTGTTTTGCAGATGCCTGCAGCCTACGTTCCTCTCGACCCAGGCTCACCACCTCTACACATCTTCAGAATAATGGAGAAAAGTAATCTGAGGTTCTGCATGGTACAGAGCAGCCTGCTGCAGGTAGGTACAGTTGTGTGAATTGATAGTAAGAGTCTATTATGAATACATTATATTAGGGCTGCACAATATATTGCAAATTTACCGTCATCGCTATGTCAACATGTGCAATATCCATATCGCAAAAGACTGACTGAACTGCAATAAATGGTGTTTTTCCAAAAACTCTCCACCCAGTGCCACAGAGAAAAATCACTGGGCAGTTTTTTCATCTTCTGTGCTGCTGTTATAGATTGTTCCATTTGCATTTTTTTCTGGCTAAGTGCTATACTATACTGTAATTTACATTATTACTATAATTTACATTATGTTTACATTTATTTAAAATTACTAAAAAAATATTTTCAGATTTCTTATTTTCAATGTTTTATGGGAGGCATTAAATGCTCTGTTTAAGTAAATTCTTTAAAAAAAAAAAATAAATAACATGTTGGAATGGAAATATTACTTTTCATTTTTTTCTGCATAGACTAGTCAGTGTCTGGAGTCTTTATTACCAGCAAATCCAAAAGCATTAACACTATAGCATTAACGTTATGAAGGCTATGTTTTTACTTATCGTATGTGATATCGCTATCGCAACACTCAACTACATTATCGCATATCGCATGTTTTCCTAATATCGTGCAGCCCTGCATTATATGGACAAAAGTATTGGGATGCCAGACCATTACAGCAACAGAGACTTCAAAGACATTGCATTCAAATATATAGACATTAATATGGAGTGGGTCCACCCTTTGCAGCTATAACAGCTTACATTCTTCTCGGAAGGCTTTACACGAGATTTTGGAGTTCCTGATGTTGGATGAGAAAGTCTGGCTAACAATGCTGTCATGCTGGAATAGAAAACATTTAAAATGTTTGGTATACAAACCCTGAAAATCAGATTTGTCCCAAATACTTTTTACCATATAGCATATACTAATGTGTGCCTACTCACTAGATTTGCAGTTTCTCTGCTTATTGTTGAAAGACTTTGGATGGTATGTTATCCTTGTCTAACAACTTTTATTCCTTGTACATTTATTACATAGAAAAAAATCCATTGCACAGTTCACTTAAGGTTTATGTCTGTGTTATTGATTCATGTGCATCCTTTCCATTTGTTCTATCTTTCAGGAGTTCCAGAGTCGCTTTTCCAGTTTGCTGTCTATACATGTGTGTGCAACATGGTCCAAATATAATCTCTCTCTAGTAAAGACACAGAGAATTGAACGGATCTCATTTCAAGCCAGTACTGCAGCACAGACTGTAGATAATTCAGTATTACAGAAAAAAGGTGAAGCGGACATCCATCAGGGGGAGCAGTTAGCCTATGTTCTGCACACATCTGGAACCACTGGGCTTCCTAAAATAGTGAGAGTTCCACACAAGTGTATTGTGCCTAATATAATACATCTCAGGTGAGATAACAGCTGCTCACTCACCATTTGATATTGGAAATATTGAAAACTGAAAGCGTTTGTGTTTGAATGTTATATCTAGTTTAACTTGTGTTGCAACCTAACAACACTGGAACAACCTATACACAACACAGTTGATTGCATTTTGCTTGCGACTAATGGTGTCATAAATGCCGTAATTGTCTTTCTTCAGATCTCTATTTCAAATGACCCCAGAGGATGTTGTATTCCTGGCATCCCCACTGACTTTTGACCCATCTGTGGTGGAGATGTTTGTGGCTCTGACTTCTGGAGCTTCTCTTCTGATGGTTCCATCAGCATTGAAGAAAATGCCTGGAAAGCTGGCTCATGTGTTGTTCAAACAAAACACAACTACTGTTTTACAGGTGGGCATGTTATGACCTATAACACCTTTTTCTGTTTGGTACACATATCAATGACTGGTGTATATATATATATATATTAGTTCTGGGCCGTTAATGTGCTGCGTTAATGTGAGACTCTTATCGCGCGATAAAATAAATATCGCCGTTAATTTATTCACAAAGTTGGGTTGGGAGCTGGGTCTATACTACGCAAGCTATGATGACATTCACCTTGATATTTTAGCGCGG
>JBBPCW010259291.1:2285-12884 GCA_037974425.1 Phenacogrammus interruptus
GCAGCTTCTGTGTTCCTCCAAGACTTTCCTACCTCAGTGGTAGTATCACACTCGAACTTATTGCAGTAAAAGGGGTCATTCTTATGTTTCTTTTGTTTGTTGGCTGTAGGTATGTAGTTTCAATCTGGATGTTGGCCAGGTCATTGGGTGTGACAGTGACCATTATTCAATTAGCATGATATTTAGTTCATCTAGCAACCGCTAAACGTGATGGGTTTGACTGAGTATTAATCAGTAAGCCTAATCATTAGCCCGTTTTCTGAAGTTAGCTAGTTAACCTACGTGTTTGGCAGAATGCCTTATTGATAGCCAGTTAACTTGTTGTTTGCCAGCTAGCTTAATTGTTGGCCAGTTAGCTGATCTTGATTCAGTTATTTACAAGTTTGTTGGGCACTGGCCAGTGCGTTATCTTGATTTATAGCTACCTATTCCATTTCCCAGAATTCTTGCAGTCGCGGGTGGAGGTTCCAATGCTGGGGATCGTCACAGGTGGTGTCGTCGGCTTCATCACGCTCCTTATCCTCACACTGATGGTGCTCTGCCTTCTGCACAAGGACAAAGGCAAAGCCATCGGTATGGCTGCCCTTAGCTTTGCTCCTCCTGATCATGTGGTATGTCTAAGGATGCTTTCAAAATTTGGTGCCTAAAAGCACATGTGAATATTCCAAAGGATACAAATGTGCTCTCTTGTAGCTACTGTTGCTATGTCTTGCAAACTTCATGGATGGAAAACATGAATGGTGGAGTGGGAGTATTTTCTTGATTGTGTAATTATTAAAAGTTTCTCATTTAGTTGGAAGTTTTACTAGCCTTCTGTGAACCTTCTGCAATCTGGCAATCTGACTCAAAATACTAGAACTGAGAACGGATCTCAAAAGGAGTCAGGTCTCAATTCCCAAAAGGAATCAGAGAATCAACCCCAATTTCTCTCCAATTTTAGTCATGTACAATACCACCCCTAGCTGGTAATCACCCCAGTCCTGCCCACCCAGAGAGAGCAGTGGAAATAATAGTACCCATCCAGTGAAAGTAAGGACCATCCTACTCACCCTCCCAGAGACAGCAAGGATCATCCTGCTCACCAGTGAGCATGAAGAGGACCTTACTACCCACCCATAGAGAGTGAGGCCAATTGTACTCTCTTGGCCATGACAGGGCCAGTGCTTAGATTGAATAGTCCCAAAAATCGAGAATCGATTCTCATCATTTGAAATTGGAAACCACAATGTTTGTGGAGTGTGGATAGGCCCTATTAAATAATGTAGTTTAGTGCAGGTCAGAGTCCCGAAATATGTGCCTATGAAAGCACCCTGGAGTTTCGACTCCATTTCACCTCATACACACACACACACACACACACACACACACACACACACACACACAAAAACACATGAACATACACACCCATTATGGCCAATGAAAGCACCCTGGAGTTTTGTTTTGGTACCACAACAGTGATTGCATGTTCTTTCTATGGCCGAAAAAGGGAAAAAAATAATGGTTCCTTTGTTTTTCTTCCTTTATGGGTTAGAAGAGCCGGTGGTGATTCCCATAACATCAAAATGGTATGTAGCAATATCATATTAAACACTTTATAGACTTTTGTGGCATTAATTACTAACAAATGGTAAAATTGAGTATTCATTGTATTTAGTTCCCTGTTAATAAACAGTTAATAAACTGTCCATAATCTCTTGATATAACGATTCATGTTCAGAAGTCATTTGCCTGTAGAGTGTGTGTGTAGAATTGTTTCTGGGTTTTTTGCAGTAATGACTCAGCGAAGGTGCAGGTGGACGGAGTGTATCTGCCCCGGGAGAACATGTCTTTGCCCTTCAACATCCAGCTGAACGATCATAGCATGCTTTGCAAAGGCAAGATCATCATGACTCAAATCTGAGAATAAACATATATCATTTATATAAATTCCACCACAATATTAATTAGACTTGTACTGTAGTGTTCAAACTAAAGAAGTAACATCAGCCATGTCTTTGCATTTGGGTAAGTGGAGAATTTGTGGATTTTCTATCAGGGCGGCCCAACTCCAAGCAAAACACTTTAGGGCGGAAGACTGGGGAGGACGAGGAGGAAGACCTGTCTTTGGCCTATGCAGCTAGAGGTCAGAGGCCATGCCATCTAAACGTGTGTTTGATGGGCACTTAGAGATGCGTACACATTTATGGGTTAGTGTTTGTCTGTGATTGTCTGTGTGCTATTGCACTGTGTGTACAATCGCTGGCCACTTTATCGGAACCCAGGGGTCAGTTTCTGATTTTTTGGGTGGTTTCTAATAAAAAGGGCTAGTGAGTGGAAGCACAAGATGGGTGTTTCTAATAAAGTGGCCAGTGAGTGTTCGGTATGACAATTTTAATGGTTTAATGATGTTCTGTCCCCTCAGGTTTCGCCAGGTACCCCATGGTTGGTTACATATACAGGGTGAACAGCACAAGCAGCGATGAGATCTGGCTTTGACTCCATTTCACCGCGCACACACACAAACACACACACACACATACACATACACACCTATCATGATCATCATTTGTCCTGTTAGAGGTGTGTTTGGTCCCCACACGGACAGTTCATACACTAGCGATGGTAATTTTAACCATTTTAACCATCTGAATCTCCTGATTTTCAAACAAATACCAGCCCAAAGAGGAAACATTTAAAAATTCTTGTGAATAGAAAAACAAGAAATACCAGATTATTTGGCTGACAGTGATGTAGCTTTGTGTTTTAGGCCTTCGTGATGTGGCATGTAACCAGTTAACCTACAGAATGATAAGTACACATACAAATTGGTCATTTTTTGCTCTGCTGTGCCATGGCTATTTGGCTTAGCATGAAGCATAATATCAGCTGCTTGTATCCCCACTAATGAGTAATGGGAGAGGTTCAGAAATGTGTATAGATAAACAATCCCGCTCATTTCATGGGCTTCCCACATATCACATAGAGTATTCTTCTCAGAGCAGGCCTAACGGTTTCCACGTCTGGAAAATAGCAGGTTTTGGTCACAGAACACGTTCACTGTGCCACTGGATAGCAATGTGAAAGGACTTTGAATGTATCTGAATGATAAAGAAATGGTATATATTATTTATAGGTCTGCATTAGTGTAAATATCACATTGTCCAAGTGCGCTCAGCGTGGAATGCTTCATGTTCTTTGTGCAACGAATGTTGAAATAGTAATAGATCAAAGCAAATGCATATTTGTACAAATAAAATTATAGCCGAATGACACACATTTATTTGTATATCTCCATGTATATCTATTGTACATGTTTATGTATATTTGTATGCATATGCCCATAATGTATGTACTGTATAGTTATCTATTAAAGATGGACTGGAGTAGCAGTGTCTTTTCTGTCCAAAAGGGGGTGCTAGAATGCAGAATTTGTGTTTTCTTTGGGGGGTGGTGCTCTAATCTCATTTCCATGTTCAATTTCCATGTTCATTTTGTCTTGAAAATGATATTTATCCTGCTGAGAAGCAGTCTGGATTTTTTATTAAGGTAGAGCCATAACCTGTCACAGCCCCCTGGGGCTCTGTGAAACATAGTGTTACTTTTGAGGCCTGTCTATGCAAATAGACACAGATCTGGCCTGGTTTCTGACCAGGGTGTTTTTCCTGAATTGTCTATATCCCCTCAACCCAGTCAACATTACAATTTATCACATAGCTCAAAGCAGTGACTTTAGCAGTCCTTGCTGTACTTGGGTCCCTTTGGTCAGAGGTCAGATAAGCCTATGAATAGCTGGACCCAGGTTGAGACAGGTGGTCCACACAAACCTCAATTCCTCAGCTACGTTAGGTTCCCTTGAAAGGTGCAAATGCTTCTTCTTTTGTTTGTGAGAAAGTAACGGTGCTGAAGATCGCACTCGTTGGAAACAGGTGCCAATAGTGGGTCGCTGTGGCATACAGTTGCCATGCAGGAAGTCGTTTGTGGCATCCCAGGCTGTGCAAGGCCTCTTTAATTTGTTAGTGTGAGCTTCTGCTGTGAGGAACAAGCCAACATGTGCAGAGCCTTCACTCAGTATGAGGAGCTCATTGCAGAAATATGGAGCTTGTGATGGATTATAGTCTACAAATGTACATGAGACCCACACAGGGTAGGTCCAAGCACGTAAAATATCAATGGACGTGTAATGGTTATACGCCAACAGATGAAATCTCCATGCCAGAGAAGCCTCCGAATTTCTCCTAAACACAATATTGTCACTGTTTCAGGTAATTCAGTTAATATTTCCAATATTACCCATTTCTTCCAAATGCGGGTACCCTAGAAAGACTTGACTCCCACTAAAAACTCAGTTCTGTGTAAAGCTGCTTACTTTAGGTTCCTGTAAGCCTAAGTGTTTGCCTAGTGTCACATGAGAAAACCAACACACACATCAAAACGCAGATACACACACTTCCTCCTGACAACACAACCGATGCTCTAAAAGCCAGAGAGACAGAGAAGCCTGACGTGTGCGTTTGAGGTAAGGATACGATTTTTGTTCTTAGGTTTTCACCTGAAAAAAGGCTGAAATGTTCATTTGTGTATTTGCCGTCCACTCTGCGGGGATCAAATCTGGCCTTTCTTTGAAAAAAAACACCCAGCAAAAACCTCGACAAGCTTCAAAGTAAAGACTCAAAATACTTTTACAGGATGCTGTCTGTCAATCATAGAATCATTTCCAGATCTCCGGTTGCAAAAATGGATTTTGTTCGGGGAGTGGGAGAGAAAGGTGAAACTATAGTGAAAATTTGAACACTTGTTTGTGTGGCGAATGAGTGGACGGAGCACAGTGAGTGTTAAAATGGCCGAATGAGAAAAAGGCAAATGGCGTCTTTATTCTCCAACAAACAACACAGGAGTTCTGGATTAGGATTAGGATTTTAAATTAGGGTCTGGATTAGGATTAGGTTTTTAATTTAGGGTGTCATTTTAGGATTAGGATTAGATTTTAACATTTGAGTCAGGATTAGGATAAAGTTTAAGACTAAGTTTTGTCTTTGAATCAGGTTCAATATTATGAATAGGTTTTAATTTCAAATTTAGGATTAAAATCAGGTTTAGGATTAGGGATGTGCTTTTACGGTTACAATCAATTTAAGGATTAGTGTTAGGTTAGATTTTAAGGCCAGCTATGGGATTAGGGTCAGGTTTAGAATTATGGTTCGTTTTATAAAATTGTGGTCAGGTCAGATTTAGTATTAATGTCAGGTTTAGAATTATGATCAGGTTACCGTTATGCTTTTCTTATTTCAGTTGCAGAGAACAGATATTAGATTACATGCTACTAGAGGTAGAAGATCTGTGAAGCACCTTCATGGGTCTTGGTGTTGCCACACACTCTTCCTGATCACTGTTGTGTTACAGGTGTGACGTATGAATTATATGAACTTCGTTTTCTCACCTCTTTCTTGTAGAGTTTAAGAAAGGACAGAAATGAGGGCTCTAAATTTCCTATTTGTTGGCTTGTTGCTTGTTCAGAAATTGACTGGTAAGTGTTTCTCTTTTATATGATTAACTGTTTTTGTAATATGAACCATAGCATATAACACACTTACCACATCACTTCACCAGCACTTTGCTAACAGAAACATTCCACTTTTTAATAATTAATAATTACTTCAGAATTCATATTGTACATTTTTAAAGTATAAGCATGCATATGCATTTGTATTAAAATGACAAATGTCTTATAAAATGACTTCATTCATCATTTAATATGAATAGAACACTGCTATTAATTATTGAGGTTTGATGCTTCGGGCAGTAGTTGTGTTGATTAGAGTAATAAATATGAATAGAAATGTATACATTACTATGTTCGTAATGTGTTCATGTATTTGTAATATATTTATTTAATCTGTACAGCTCAATGGAGTATATTCTACATGGATTTTGCATGAAAAATAATAATAACAATATTATTTTCTGATTTTCTGTACTCTCTTTTAGTGTTTGCAGCTTGGCAAGGACCGTACATAACTATGACTGACTTGGTAGATAAGGCTGAACTGGAATGCAAAGGCAAATGGAAGACACCTCTGGGAGCCGATGGCATTTCTGCTGACCAAAAAACTTTGATTGTGTCCCACATCGTGGATCAAAATGAGATTCACACCTGTAGTATCAGTGAAAGTTTAAATTTTCCAGTTTTAATCAGGGTCAGAAGTGAGTACCATTTCTTTTGATTTTTCACTGGGATGTTACAGAATTCCAATACATGGAATGCTGAGTCCTACGTGTCCACTGAGATTTTGTGAAAAAAAATGTCTGCCATAAAATTTGAACTAGAGAACAAGTTTAAACAGATTATTCTGTTTATTTACATACAATAAATAAATTAACTCCACATTTTATGCCAGGCTGGTTTTAAAGTAAAAACCATCTTTTTTCAGCTTGAACTTGTTATTGGGTCGACGTAAAATGTAATTGTTTGAATATTTGTTCAGCTTAACACCTAAAATAGATTCTTGTTTTGTTTCCAATTATTCATGCAGTGTGGTGACTACCTTTTATTTTTTTAGGTTGCACAACAAATACTTTTTACGAAAATTCTGCTTGAGCGTAATTAGTAACTGGGTGACCTTCAAATTTATTTATTTTTTTACAAGTAAATGAACCAAACCAACAAGTGATTTGTGATTTGAAGGCAGCTTTTCTTATTTTTCAAACTTTTTTTTCTTGACATTACAGATCTTCTTTCCAGTTCATTCCCCCACATTTTTAATTCAAAGAGGTCAAAGCTCAGTGAAGTTCAAGCGTTCATGCTGGGATAACATTATTAATTAGAAACATGCGCCGTCCGTCAACATTTGGGGACAATTTAAAAAAACCTCCTTTAGAAAGGTTTGATTTGTGTTGCTTTTCCAATCAACAAACTGCAAAAAGAGTTCATGGAAATCAAAAGCTTATTGAGAGAGGAGTGTATTGACTTTGACAGTTTGATTTAAACTGCAGTATTAGTTTTTAAATTCATTTTTTATATATATTGGCAAACTGTATGTTATACATTTTATACACAGCTCTGGAAAAAAAGAGATACTGCCACAATTTATTTTAAAATCAGCATCTCAATGAGTATGACAACCATTCCTTGCCAGTGTCTGTTCAATTCCCACACAAGCACTTCATTATGCTTTATGAGGTACTGATCAGTCATCGCCTTCATCAAATCTTATTTTAAGCGGAAATCAATATAAAAAACACTGCTGTAACACTCTCCTCTTGATGTGATCGATAGCAAAACACTACTAGAAGTTTGCCAATGGTAATTTTTGATTGAGTGAACATGAGAACATGAGTTCTGTAAAATATTTAAAATTTTAAAATTATGCTTTAAAGAAAAATATTTCTATTTGGAAATTAGAAAAAAAATATTGCCAGCTGTTCTTTAAAACTAAGGCAAAGTTGTTCAGTTCAAAATTGAAGAGAAACTGAACAGTCTCTTATTTTTTTTCCAGAGGTGTGCATAGTTTACAATGATATATTTACATGTTATATTGTTTACAACATGTGTATATTTTTCGGTAACAGAGTGAGGTTTTTTTTTAATACTCCTATAAAGTCAAAGGTTTTGTCACTTTTTTTTTTGTTTTTTTGCAACGATTCTGAAAAGCTGGTTGCCCCCAAACTCTTGTGTGCATGTGCTGTAGAAGAGCTGAGAGAGCATGTGAAGCTCCACATCTTCATGTTCTGGTATGATGCTAGCACTCTCTTTCCATACAGCCTGTGAAAACTGTGTCAAGCTGGACTACGTGAACATGATAGTCCTTACCACTGGCAACATCTTGGCGACTATCCTGATTGGAGTGGCTGTGTACAGCCTGGTGTCTTCTCCAAAACCCCAGGGCTTCTCTGGCAACAAAGGTACTGACCTTTCTCTTAACTAAAGGAACAAGAGCTGTGGTGACTAACCTTCTTTCTGGAGCCTGACCTTCCTGGAGGTTTCATCTCCAACCCCTAATCAGACTCTGCAGATGTTTAAGAACTTCTGAAGAAAGTCCTGCATCATGTGTGATGGATAAAGGTGTTAAAGATAAACTCTGCAAGAAGCTTCTTCCTGTTCCACAAGCTGTGATATTCAGGTTGGAGCTTCTTGCCACATTAACTGACGAATCATAAGAGGTTTTAAAAGTGGCCAAAATTCTTTCTTGCGCTTTGACCAAAACAATCATGTTCAAACAAGAAACAAAACTAGCATAGATCTTCAGGAGCAAGGTCAATGACCACTAAAGTAAACTGGATAATTAGCACGAAACATTTAATTAGTCATTTATTCATCATTTATTCATCATTTTAAGCTGTACTTAAATGTTGTACATCAGTGGTCTCAAAGCCTGGTCTTGGAGATCTTTGACTGAACCTGAACGCATAAATCTCCAGGAAAAAGGTAGCTCACCACTGGTATAGGTGCTCCATATTTTCACCCACAATAATTCATTTTTCTCCCCTCTGTCTCCTCTAGCTTCAGATAAAGTTACTCGAGTCCAGAATGGAGATCGAGATCAGACCTATCAGGTATGGAAATGTGGTAGTGTGGACATCTAACAAACAAACAAACAGACAAAAAGATTCACCAGTTGTTCTTGGCTTGAAAAATTAAGTTATTAAAACATAGATGTTCTTGAAATTCACACACAGTTTACATATCTGACCACTGTCCCTTGGAATCATTTACTCTCTTCTCTCCTTGACTCAGACGTTGACAGGTCAAACAAGTGAGTACAGTGCATTGGGAAAAACCAAGAGATGATCAGCTTCCTCACCACCACCTCCAGGATCGGTGTCCCCATCATCACCACTTGCATATTAGGCATCTTTAACCCGAGTTTGTTCATCTGATTTTTTCTTCCTGATCCTCGGTTCATATTGTGTCTTCTAGTTCTGATGACTGTCTGTGATTCAGGGTAATGCGGTCTGAATATTTGTTGTTGCTGTAATTTTTTGATCTAATTATGTTTTCGCTGAAGGTGTTTCCAAGGTTTCATGTATTCAGAAGGTGCCTCGCCCTGTGGCAAAGGCTCAGGTGTAATTACTAGACTTAACTGTTTTCTGTTTGCTTATTCTGCATTCTGTATATTGTTTGCAAATTTAACAACCAAAATAATACCCTCAAAAATCCCAACTGGTGGTCATTTCATGACTTCATTTCCTTCATCCAGATTTTTTGAAAGTAATGCTTCACTGTGGCTTCTCTCACAAACAAACACACTTTAAGTTTATATATATTCTTTATATATCATTATTATTTTTAGTAAATATCGAATATATAATAGTAGATCCTGAATGATTTGTGATGAGGACTGAACAGCTTATATTAGATACTGAATAGTTTATAGGATATACTGAAGAATACAAAATAGACATAATGATTTATAGAAGATACTGAATAATTTATTGTAGATCCTGAATAATTTGTGGTAAATACTGAACGGTTCATAGTAGATAGTAAGTCATTTATAGTAGGTACTAAATAATTCAGAACACACGAAAGAGCAAAAGAGGGGACTTTCTTAGTCCGTAAACGAAGAGGGCATGTTCTTTGTCTGCTCAGTTTTTCTCTATTGTGAACTGTGAAATGTGTTCTCCAGCACAGCCTGTGACCCAAAGAAATCAAGAAAAGCTTAAAACTCCATCCATTGTTGCATACTGAATGTGATATGTATTGAGAAGCTTTCTGGTTCTTATTTCGCGTCGAGTATGAATATTCCAGAGCGTAGATTTGGTGAGAGGTGAAAGAGGTTTAGAAGCTGTTTTAGAGGACCCATCGTGAGTTGCTTCAGTCGATGATAATTGGTATCAATTACGTTGGAAATTTTAATGAATGAGGCATTTCAGTACAGAGAACATCAGGTGCTCATGTCATGTATTATCAGGGAATGTGATTTTTAAAATATTTTAGTAAAACATGACTTGAGTTCTAATGTGTTTTTCAATACTTCACAGACTCTTGCCACACCCACCACCCAAAGCCATTACATCAATAATGCTATATTTCTAACGCTTTATTACTGTAGTTATGACTATTTCATACTAGCTGTTAAAATTTTTTATACATACTTAAGGGATATTTATGGGCCCAACAGCCTTTTATTGCATTAAACTGCAGGATAAGAAGAATAAAGGAATTGTAAATAAAATAAAAGAAATTGCAGACGGAAAGAATCAGAATAAAAGAGAAGAAACTGTGCTTTTCAGAACAGCAGTGCATTTATGACACTGTTCCAGTAAAGTTGGTAAACAATAATGTGTTTTTTGAGCATCACTGAGTAGCATCATCTCATTTCATCTCGGTATCATCTCATCTCATCAGTGCTGACAGCACAAGCTGTGTGGTTGTTTTATAATTTCGGAAAGTGGAAAATAAGCCATATTTGGGGGTCCGCTTTCATCGGCAGGTGCTCGAAAAGCATGGTGGGGTTTTATTGACTAGCTGATAATCTGTAGTGTCTAATGCTTCGCGGTTTCCTTTCGGAACCCAATGGAGACACCTCAGTCGAGCTGCTACTGAGTTCAACACACACACACACACACACACACACACACACACACACACACACACACACACACACACACACACACACACAC
>JBBPCW010259331.1:0-12882 GCA_037974425.1 Phenacogrammus interruptus
TCAGTATGTGAATTTCTTTTTTCTTTCTATTTTTCCTCTTTATTACAGTATGATTTAAAAAGATGTATTTAAAAATAAATAATTGTAATGAAAATAAATGAGGAGCTAAATATTAAATGAAATATATAGCATAAAATATTGACCTGTTTTGCTGTTATATGTGCCCCCTTAAAAACACACTGACCCCACTTTGGCCCCCCTGGTAATTTTGGTCTAGAACCGCCACTGCCAGTAACAGAGTCTTGAGCAGTAACGGAGTTTTGTTGTTCAAAATGTTGCATTTACTTTTTCGGAACAAATTAATTGTGTAGTTAATGTACGTTGGTTCAAACGCGCCTTCAGATCCCAAAAGCATTGCACTCTAGAGCTGCAGCAAGCTCCAACACTTTTATCTCTACTACACACAGTACATGCTTTGCTTTCCACATAGGTTTTTATAAATATCTCTGTAATGTCCATTTTTAATTAATAGATCTACTTAAAAAAATTTAAATAGATTAAATGAAAATAAAAGGACATATTGTTCATCATTTCTTTAATACATTATAGAATAGGCTTAACTAGTGAAAACAAACAGATTTGATTTAAGGCTTAATGTATTCCTGTCTGCTGTTGTTTTAAAGGTGTCAGTTTTGTGTGTTAGAATAGCAAATAATAAGTTAACAACACCAAGTTGTTTAAATAAAGTAAAAAGCCTTAATATAAAGTATTTCTTATCAGTTTAACAGTGCAAATATTTAAAAAAAAAAAGTTTGAAAGGTTTGTAATATCTATAACTTCATGAGGCTCAACAAAAGCCCCTATGATATATTTTTTTGTCTCTTGGTCACAGAGCAATGTCCTTAATGGGAACCAGACTGTACCTACTGTGGTTTGTGGCATGTCACAGTAGAACAGACTGTGGTGAATGTGTTCCAGCCGATAGTCAACTTGTCACTGGGTGAGGAGCCCAGTGAGGAACTTGAGGGACCAAAGAAGCTGGGGCATACCTGACAGCTGCTGGAACTCATGTGCTTGTCCTAGAGGAAAGATTAGAGCAGCTTAGATTGTTTGTTAAATGATGCCCCGAAGGACCACAAGGCTCCAACAATAGTCAAGGATTGCAGGGCATATATTTAAAAAAACATTTGTCATTGTGCTTTTATGTATTATGACAATGTTATCTTCACATTTTGAGAGATATCTTGATATGTTAATGGCATAAAACAGCCATGATGCAAAAATGCTATGATGCAAAAATATCGCACTGTCATGGCAAATTAATAAATCTTTGCATACACAGAATCCATACCCTCTTATTAAAGAATAGTGAACCAGGCAACATTGCAATCCTTTATGCAACTACCCAAAGTGAACTACACCAGAAGTCTATATTTCTCCCACATCAACTCAATCCCGTTCATTTTTGGAACATTATAATTACATTAGATTTATATTTATATTTTGGCCGATTCTTAACTTATTTCCATTAATCATATAAGCACCTGAACAGAAGATTTCACACATAACATTAACTACTGAAGTATTCAAACTTAAATACTGTCACTGTCAGAACAAAATGATAGCTTAAGTGACAATCAGCAATGAACTGGTAAATTAGCTAACAAATGATGCAGAGAAACAGATGAAATATGGTCTAATTAAACTACACAGTGTACTTGCAGTGTACCAGTGGAGCACGGGGTAAGTAGGCCAGTGTTTACAACAAAGGTTCCATTTTTGTTTGTAGATACAGAGACCTTGCAATATATGTTACAAGTTTGATGTAATACAAACACTGTTTGTCATAATGTGACGAGCTGGCAGTTGGACTGACTCCCGTGAGCCCTTGCGGGTTTTGTAATGGGCGTTGGGCGGGAGAAAAGTGTTTGGGGAGGAGTTTCACGGGCAAACAGTTCAGTTGGGGTGCAGCTAGCGTTAAAGCTAGACGTGATAGTGCTGGCTGGTTGCAGGCTGTTTGGAAAGCTGACAATAAAGCCAAGAGATTTTGAAGATTCCAAGTGTCTGTCGACTCTCTTTCTCACGCACGGCACAATAATATATTCCCTTCAACTTTTATGTTGAGTTAAAGGTATTAATGTCACAGGATCCTGGATACATGGAGTAGAAATCCTAACTCACTGGGTTAAAGATTTGGTGTGACTGCCTAGGAAACAAAAAGAACTGTCATTGCTATAGTTGCTCAGTCGTCTCCCTCCCTTCTTATGTCAAAGTGAATTTGACTGATTGTTATTGCCATAATAGGCTTGTCTTAACTGCTGGGCCATTTCTAGGCTGTTCTCACCTGCTCCTGACACGCATCTCACTCGTCCTTCTTCAAATGAGGCCTGTCATTTATTGACATAACTTCTCATAAATAAAGAGGCCTTGTTCGTCTTGATGGAGATTAAACAGCCACCCTCCACTCTTAATCTGCTTCATTGCATACTTGTGAATTATTCATCTATATCCATCATCTATATCCATCACTTAAAAGAGGAGGCCGCTTGCGACAGCGCCACGGAGTACGTTACAACCACAGTCACTGTCAGCCCTTCAATTGTTCCAGATTAGTTGAGCATTCATTCGACATATGTCTGCTGCATGTTAATCAGAATGTATTTCTCTGAGTCTCTTTTCTCAATATGAGCTCCGCTTACCGGAGTGCGCTCAAGCTTGAGGAAGAGCACTTCTGCCCCTAGTCCTAGACTGAATATTCATTGCGGAGGTTTGGCAGTGACTCACAGATGGCGGAAGCAGATGCTCGTTACGGCAAGTGTCAATTTTCGGGGATTTGCATCCATGACAAAACAAATAAAGTGATATTGGGGATGGGGAGGCTTGTCTCTCCTGGCAGTACTGTCAGCTCACACTCCTCCTTTGGAGACAGGTGAGAGAAAATGTGTGGTGAAAAGATCCTACTGTAGAAAAAAGCTTAGAGCAGGTGCTGTGGTACATGTAAGTAACCATTTCTAATTTTCATGACAAGAACTGCATAGTTTGAGTTTACATTTCATTTACATTAGACTCTCAAATGCAGAAGCTTGCACCCACTGTCACACCCACAGTCAAATCACATTTTATAAACTTTCTGGATGAATCTAAGAAAACATCCATTGCAGGAAATGTCTTTTATATCAATTTTAGTGCACTGCTTCTCATTACTTGTACTAGAAAACCAGTATAATATCAAATGTGCCATGATTTTTGTACAGGCCATATTTTCCTCCATTTTATTAAATACAATCAACAGGAATTGTGCATTAAATGTACAGTAGTATGTTTTTAAAATATGCAATTATTTTTATTTAGAAAATAAACAAAAATGTCATTTTGACCAGGGGGCACCCTCAAGAAATTCTCAAAAACACATGCTTTATGAATTTATGAGATGCCCCAACATTTCTCTTAAAGCAAAGTTCTATTTGAATTTTGCCCTGATTGGTAAATGTTTGGAATCTATAGTGAGCTATTGCAAGTTTGCTCATTGTAACCACATGTCACTGCTGTGAGCATCTCATCGCACCACTCTTGAGGTCTTTTGCCCTCTACATTGCCTATTGCTGATATTATCAAAGTGTGAAACTCGAGGAGGTTCATAGTGGTCCCATTTGGGTAGGTATTAAATACGTGTCAAGTATATTTTCCCCAGAAACAGGGAATCATGGATGATCACTTTAGAAACAAGAAGAATTTCTTCAGTTGCTCCAGGATGGCTCTAACTTGTGCGCCCATTGTAGTTGCTTTCAGCTGCTTTCAGCTGCTTTCTTCCTCTGCCAAACGTTATAGTAAATCCAATCCATTAGGGTACTGGTGCTGATGTTGTCTCCGGAGGCAGTATGAATAATCTGAAAACCGATTTGACACATTGGAGAAATTATAGTGGCACATTGACAGTCACTGATCTCTTTAGTATGTATTCTTCTGTCTATCGTGGCTCCATGGCTGTTAGCATGATTGTATGTACTTGAAAGCAATGTAACTAGTTAGAATGCCTGTCCATATGCTGCTGTTCATATATTTTTTTATCTGAACGTATGTAAGCAAGTAATAATCCACTAAATGTAAATATGCTAAACTGAAGGCAAAACAGTCCCTGGATTACCATGATGTACTCCACATCTTTCACTTCCGAGCACTGCTCTGAATACAGAACTAGAGAGAGGTGGTTAAGTGACTGTGGGCCATGATGTAGTTGGTGTCAATTAGCTAAATGAAGCAGAATAAAATACAGAGGCTTAGTTAATTATAATGGCATAAGTAGACTGGTCTAAAACACTAGGGCACGGAGAAAGAGAATCCACTCAAAGCTTTGGCAGCAATGAATTACTGTTCATTTGGGACACTGTTTCTCTGCAGTTTATAAAAGTGTTCTTTAGATCCTAGAGGTCCACAGCACTGCATATTTTGTAGCCCTGGTTCTGGATATACTTTAATGAAGAAAAATGTATATTTATGGGCAATTACATTAACAACAAGAACAATGCTATCAAAAACAAGCATACATTACACATATGAAACAGATACAGTTTATGCATTGCAGTGAATATAAGCAATAGAACGTTGTAATACTGTACAATGTAATACTTGTTTTTGATGTGTTTTTGATGAGTTTACATTGTTTCCTAGCATCTTCCTTGCTCTAAGACACACAATTCTTAGCTAATAATTATTAACACATTTATGTCAACAGCACTAATTTTAACTTAAGAAAATAACACAATATATCATGTAGACCCGTAACCCCCTGTGTGTTTGTTCTATGTGCATAACAGCCATCTGGAGGATCTCTTTATTTACAGAGACTCAAACTGATGAGTGAGATTGAGCTGAAAACAGTTGATGCGTGGCTGTTTCTGACTGAGCTGAGCCTCTTTGGTTTCTTGATCATGTTCAGCTCAGCATGACTCACTTACTCAGATAAAACCTGTCAGGTGAACTGGTATCTGTCCCATTAGACTTCAAATGAACCAAAACCTATAGAACGCCATATCCACAGAAAACAGCATTGTCACTGATGACAAAACATGCATAAACAGAGCAAATCATAGGAAATTGAAATTTTGTGTACTTTGACCACTGGGTAGGCACAAGTGACATCACACTGCAATATTCTATAAAGAACTTTTGTTCATCCGACTACCACCACTAGCATAAACATTTTTGCTAGTGACCTGCATTAAATTTTTCTATGTTAACATGGTTACCATGGTGCACATTAGTAGTTTTAGTATTAGTAGCAATTAAGCTCTTAAATATTAAGCTTATAATATACATGTTACGGCTGGTGGCCGCTAGAGGCCACTATTTTTCTGTGTTTATGCCCTGTTCTGTTTAGTTCTGTTCTGTGCTTTCTGTTAGGGCTTTTATTTTGATATTCTGTTTCTTTGTCATGTCTGTCACATGTCTTCTGTTTATCTCTTACGTGTCTGTTTCGTTCAGGTGTCCCGTGTTTCCCCATGATTAAGTTCTGTATATATAGTCTGTGTCTGTTTGGTTACCGTCATGTCTCCATCGCCTCATCTCCCTGCCTGTATCCTGTCTGTTGCTCTGTTTTTGAAGCCTGGAGGCCACAGTGCCTATTTTCTTTCTGTTTTGTTTTCTTAAATAAAAACCACTGCATGGAGTCCTGCCTGTCGGCCTGCTCTTTTCCCCGAGGTAGCTCACGAGGGCCAGTTCCATCCAGCCCTCGTGACAATACAGGCAATTATTTTGCTTGCAAGTTAGAATCAGAGAAGCACCAGGCGGTGATCTGCCCCTCTCTTCATCCGAGTGTCAAATACATGCAGTCGCAAGTCCAACCACAAAGTCGGTCATCGAACTGCGACCTAAGGTGTCCTGGTGCCAGATGCACATATGGACACCCTTATGCTTGAACATGGTGTTCATTATGGACAAACCATGACGAGCACAGAAGTCCAATAACAGAACACCAATCGGGTTCAGATCGAGGGGGCCGTCCCAGCCAATCACGCCACTCCGAGTATTGCTGTCATTGCCCACATGAGCATTGAAGTCCCCCAGCAAAACAAGAAAGTCCCCAGAAGGAGTGATCTCCAGCACACCATCCAAGGACTCTAAAAAGGGTGGGTATTCTGAACTGGTGTTCAGCACATAGGCACAAACAACAGTCAGGACCCATCCCCCCACCCAAAGATGAAGGGAGGCTACCCACTGGTCCACTGGTATAAACCCCAATGTATAGGCCCCAAACTATATGGCAAAAGGTATGGCCACACCTGCTTGATGCCTCTCACCATGGGCATCTCCACAGTGGAAGAGAGTCCAAACCCTCTCGAGGAGACTGGTTCCAGAGCCCAGACCACGCATCAAGCGCACCAGCTCAGGCTCCTTCCCCACCAGAGAGGTGACATTCCACATCCCTAGAGCTAGCTTCTGCAGGTGAGGATCGAACCGTCAAGGTCCCCGCTTTTGGTTGCCACCCAATGCACACTGCAACTGAACCCCTTGGCCCCTTCTACAGGTGGTGAGCCCATTGGAAGGGGGACCCATGTCATCTCTTCGGGCTTTGCCCAGCCGGGTCACATGGGTATAGGCCCGGCCACCAGGCACTCGCCATTGAGTCCCACTTCCAGGCCAGGGGGACCTGGTGGACCACGTCTATGTAAGGGAAAATATGTCTTCAGGGTGTAATCCTTCATAAGGGTTCTTATGAGCCATTCTTTGTCTGGCTCCTCACCCATGGTCACGAGCTTTGGGTAGTGACCAAAAGAACGAGATCGTGGATACAAGTGGCCGAAATGAATTTCCTCCGCAGGGTAGCTGAACTGAAAAGCTCAGTTATCTGGGAGGAACTCAAAGTCGAACCGCTGCTCCTCCACATCAAGAGATTCATTTCGGCCAGATGAGGTGGCTTGGGCATCTGGTTAGGATGCCTCCTGGACCCCTCCCTCGGGAGGTGTTCCGGGCATGTCCCACCAGGAAGAGACCTTGTGGAAGACCTAGAACACGCTGGAGAGACTATGTCTCTAGGCTGACCTGGAAACACCTCGGGATCCCCCTGGAAGAGCTCAAGAGCACCTGTGTGTAGTGAAAAACCACAATGTTGTGACATATGCCCCCAAATATGCTCTCAAAACAGTTTAATTTATTTTTAAAATCTTAATACTTAATACATTGCCTTAAAAATATGTAAAGGTAAACCCGTATCTGTATTGTGTTTACACTGAACTCCCGCAATGCTAGAATGTAAGATACCGATTTTACCCCTGTATAGACTGCAACTGCTATAATTCATGCAACTTATAATTCATTTTCTTTGGTATAAGCAGGGAAATACAGTAATAAATTCATTTAATTTACAGTAATACAAATACAGGGCTTTATAAAGAACAAAATGAAAAACACGAGAACACTCAAGATGCTCTGGGGGAAATTCTGGACTGCAGCTGCCACAGATGCATCACAGGGCAGCAGCCAATCAGCAGCAAGGAGAAATAAATAATGTTCTCAGATTGCCTACTTTCAAACCTCCTGCCTCTGAGTGTAGGTGGCTGTGATGTCCAGGCTTTGTCCGCCACGCCCCCTTGTTCTCATGCTGGTTGTTTATGTTTGGGCTAGCACTGAGAAGCAGAGGTTCATTCCGTCATTCCGTTCAGGTGTCTGACCATAGCCCCAAACATAAACAATCAGCACAAGGACGAGGGGGTGTGGCGGACAAGGCCTGGACATCACAAAACCAAAAAAGGGAAACCTTTAGAAGTAATACTTTACTTGAACCCTGATGGATACCGTTAACATAAATATAGTCCTCAGCTTCTGAGGACTAAATTGTTCTATTTCATGAGCAAATGATACAATGCTATGACACTTCATTTTTGTATTATTATCATTTTTTTGTAATAGGAAGCGATAGGATCATTTTTTAGGGGGAAAGTAAGTTATTCAGAGCTGTGTGTTAAAAGAGGAGAAACAACAATTATTGCTCCTCTCCTTTAAGAGAATTGTACCATTTAAGTGAATTACCTTGGTGGTCCAGCATTGATTTCTGTGATTGATCTGGGGGTTCTTTTGGGTGCTGCAGGCTTCTGCAGATTTAAAACCAATTACATAAAGATGATTAATCTAAATATATTTAGAATATATTAATCTAAAGATCTTTTAAAAAGATCAAGACACAACCATCAAACCATAAAAGGGCTTTCTCTGAGAATTTATCTCAGTCTAATGAATTTTCTTTGTACAACCCACAGCTACTTCATAAATAGTCCTTCAATCTAATATTCATTAGAATCAGTTCAGAATTACCACAAAGTCTGTATATCACCTCTTAGAATTTTGGAACATTGTTGTTACATTTGAAACTAGTTTATTGAGTATTGAGTATTTCTTGTGCCTAACAATGTATACGGACTGGATGTTACAATGAGACTTTCCAAATTATTGCCAATTTCCTGGTGTTCTGAGCGTTGTCCTTTATGTCTTTGGTGATAGAACCTTTCTTTGTACTTTGACTGATGACTCTTGCCTCTGACACTTCTCACTACAGCTTTTGACATTTACCTGTTTTAATTTTCTTCCCTGCCTGTTTCCTGGTCTCTGTATTTGAATTCCTTCTGCATTACCTGTGAGCCTAATGCCATCCTGGACCGTTTGTATGTGTAAAACTTGAAATGGCCTTGCTATGTCAGTTCTTATGAACTGCAGTCATCAGCATCTAAACTAAACTTAATGAAGCCAGAGTTGACATGATTGTTGATTTGAATCAGACAGCTCATTTTAGGCAGAAGATTCTTTTTCAAATAGAAAGGGAAAGAAAGGAATACAATTACCAATTTCTGGAAATGTTCTCTCAAGCTGTGCAACAAATAACAGCAAAATAAGCAACAATATTTATTAAATTATTTTTTAAATATTATTATACATTTAGAGCATTTTAACTTGAATCAAATGTTATTATCAATAATTACATAATTACTCATTGAAACAGTGACCAGGAGATACAATGCTGTTGCATGGATTATTAAACTGAAACTACAGTTATTAGATACTTAATAAAAAGTGGAGCCATAAACAGCAAAATCAGGTAAAATGTCTACAAATAGAGTATCTATTGAAAATTCTGTGTTTCCTGGATCTCAGGCTGTTGCAGCATGAATATAAGGACCATGAAGAAAGGCCTCACAAAACAAGTGAACACAGTGTGGTGACAGACAGCACTGGGCACAAATTTAAAGTGAAATCTAAAGTTGTCCTGCTTGTGTTTGTAAACTGGATCTGGAAAGAATTGATTCAATGCTCTTATAATAGAGGCAGTGTCTGACATGCAATGCAATAAACCTTCCCCACAGACAAGCAAGAGACAAACAATACACCAACATCTGGCTCTGTAGTTTCCTTAAGAACACACCTGTCTGCAAACAAGGCTCTTTTCAAGTAAAGTCAAATTGGCTTATTGCTATTGTAATAATATAGACAGTACACAGTGAAACACAACAGCATGTTAGATACTGTATTCTAATGGCAGTATGTATTAAAAAAATCATATAGTGAGGTAAAGAGCAATGCATAAGCAAGCAAACAGCACTAGAGAAGAGAATGCACAGTGTATAAAACATGTAAGATAGCATGGGTTTTTCATTTGTTTGGGAAAGGACGGTTCTGCGATTATATGTGTTGTGTTTAGGAGAAGGAAGAAGGGGAGAAGAGGGTGTTTGCTGGTGGCTTTGTGGATGCAGCATGTGCTGTAAATGTCTGCAACAGACGGGAAAGATTTCAGTACCAGGCTGTAATGCATCTACAGAGAAAACTAGTGTGATGTCTGGTGAGCCTCAGTCTCGTACTTTTAGAAGTCAGTCGCCAGAAGTTTAGGAGACACTAGTTCTGGCTACGGAGTTTGTGTATTGTGAGCCTGGACTGTGCACTGTGAAAGCAGACAGTAAAGAAATCCTCTCAAGAAACAAGATGCTGCCTGCTGCTGTGTCTTTCCCCTCTGCCCACTTGACAGCTAGAGTAATCAATACAGATACATTTGCAAAAATCAATAAAAGTAAAAGCAACTAATGTGCTGTAAATGTCAGCAACAGAGCAGAGAGACCACAGTAATCTTTTCTGCTTCTTTCACTATCCTCTGCAGGGTCTTGTGATCTGAGACAGTGTAATTCCAGGACCATGATATGATGCAGCTACAGAGAAGGCTAGAGCAATCAATATAGATAAATTGGCAAAAATCAATGTGTAGTAAAAGTAACTAATCCAACCAAGCAGTATATAGACAAAGCAAAAACAGCATATAGTGAAACATATCAGGTCTTTCTTTTCATGCTAGTTTCTTTTCCATTTTAAATCATTAACATGTTTTGGGGCAGTTGGTAGCTTAGTGGTTAGGGAGTAATGGGTTCGACTTTCAAGTCTGTAAATCACCACTGAGTTACTCTTGAGCAAGATACTGAATCCCCAATCTTCTGCTCCCTGGGTGCTGTGTTCCTGGCTGCCCACTTCTTCACTTGGTAATTGGGATAAATACAGAGGAAGTATTTCATGCTGCTCACACTGTGTGCTGTGGTGTGTTCACATATGACAGAATGGTCACTTTCACTTATATGAAACAGCTGGTCGTTTAAGGCAGTTATCCACATTAGTCGCAGTTCAAAAATACACAACAAAATAACTAGACAAGACAATCAGTGTCACTGTTTGAATGAATATAGTTTTATGACAGATTCTGTGATCTAGCAGAGGATCTGTAAGATGTGCATAAAGGCAGAACAGAGGTAGCCAGCAATAAATAGTAACAATAATTGTATTGTAAGAATAAGAGCAGCAGCAGGAAAGAGAATGTGCAGTATGTAATAAACAGAAGGGTTATACAGTGGTAGTCAGGGATCATTTCAGGTTATTTTTCAATTCTTCTCAGCTGCCCTCACTGTCCTCTGAAAGGTCTTTAGATCTGAATCAGAACAATCCTTTTACCAAGCAATCATATATAGTCCCTCTGTAGGAAATGTCGAGGATTAGGGTGTGTGCGCTCCCTTTAACCTCTGCAGGAAGAAGAAATGCTGTTGGGCCTTCTTGTCAATGGAATTGGTGATGAAGGTCCATGTGAATGTGGCAAGAGTAGGGTGTTGATTATTGGGGAGCACCTTCTTCAGGCATCATACGCTCCCATAGAGGCTCACAACTACTCTGAACTAAAGCGACACCACCACCTTGGGAAATTCACCCAAGGAATATACCAATTCTTGGTCTATAAACCAATCATTTGAAGGACACGCAAGTTCATTACCTAGGAGGCAGGAGATGTGATTCCATCCATCAAAGATGAGTTTATTTAATATACTTTTAAAAAAGAAACAATAAAACAGGCAAAGTTATTAGTAGGGCAAATAAAACCAAAAACAAACCCAAGGAGCTGGGATTCAGTGAGATGGGCCCACAAAGCCTGGATCAACACAAAAGGACAGCCACACTCGTGCACAAACATGAAATCAAAATCACAGGGTTGAAACAGCACACAAAGGGAAACTCCACCACCTTCGAGGGACCACCATCACAGGTACCCAGCTCCTGAAAACAACCAAAACAAAATCAGGATACAATAACAAAGCACCATACACAAAATATCATAAATAGTGGCCAGAGATGGGAACCTATATCTGGCAGTCTGCAATGCTCCCAATAAATTCCTGCCAGTAATCTGACTCACTAACTAAATTAAGAATCTACACAAAAGGAAAATTTCAAAAGGAACTACAAATAGCAAAACTAAATTTAAAACAAAAAGAAAAGACAATATCTCCCAAAGGAAATAACCAACTAATTAATTTTTACAACTGCAAAACAAAGTAGGGAGCAAAAGGAACAATAAACCCACTAAACAAAAAATAAATAACCAGGGCAGAACCCCAGTGACACTAATGCCCTTCACAGACACACACACACTTAAAAGTACTAGTTTAAAATGCAGTACCAGTTAAACAGGGCAACGCGGGGCAAGGTACTTGGCAAAGCCAACAAAGGCAAGGTCCTCCACAACGCCAGCAGAGGTAAACACCTGCCTGTAGGAGCAAAGCCCTCCACGAAGCCAGTAGAGGCAAAGCAGAAGTGTTCTGTGCACGTGTACACCAGCCCCAGCCCACTTTAACGTGGACAACGCCGACTATGAACTGATCCCGTCAAACAATGGGAGCCAGTGTAGAAGTGGCGCGGGCTATAGGTGCGAAGTTCCAATAAGGCTCTCCTACGCCCCTAGTCAGGTATATATTTTACTACAAGTTATATTATTTATTATTTGTTTCACGACAACGCTTCCCCAGGAGTTTCACCTGGAGAATATTAGAAGACAAAAACGGCACACAGGTTCCTGGCACACACCAGGGTTGGAGACAATGTTCCAGTTAAGACAATTTTATTAAAAACATAACAGAAGACAAAAATCTAAAATATGTGACTGGTTCAGTCAAATGACACAGGCTGAGCAGTGGGGCAGTGGATCCTAAAAGAAACACTGAAAAACTAAAGTAAACATAATAGTCACCACCCCAAAGGAAGGACGCACTGCCGCCACAGCTCAGCACTGTAAACAAAAAAAAGTAAAATTAACCAAAAATACACAAAATGATAATAAAGACAAACAAAATCCAAAAGGACAAATACTTAAACTAAACAAACCAATATTAAATTAATGTACTACAGTCCTCAGTCACGTTGCTGGAAAACACAAAAACCTGCACTCTTTCTGAATGCCACTACCAGGCGCTGGCAATTCAAAGAGCCGAGCCGATGAACCGACTCCCCCAAAGGCTCCACCCAAATCAGAGTCGATGCGCAAGCAAACACGGGTCCCTCTTTAAAGGGGTAACGCCCGATCCTCTTAAAGGTAAAGCAAGGCAAAGCAAACTCGCGGCAAGGCAAAGCCCGGGTCCTTCTTGAAAGCAAAGCACG
>JBBPCW010259389.1:0-12879 GCA_037974425.1 Phenacogrammus interruptus
TGTGAATCATTTTTATCTTTACTGAGATTTAATCCTAAATTTAAGGGGAAATTCTAAGTAAATGCCATAATTCTAAGGTTTTTATTAGAATTACGTCACTAGGAGTAACTTTTAGGCTTAAGAAGCTTTGTGAATACGGGCCCAGATCTTGCCAAATAGTGAGTCTGGTCCAATGTGTGTCAACTGCTTATTAGTGATTTATAAACTGTCTATTACCTAATTAAAAACCTGATCATTTGTAATCCTTTTATAAGCGTAGTTTCATTGTAAAGAAGCAATGTATGCTAAATTTACTCTTGTTTGAGAGTTCAGTTGTTGAAGAGTTTAATTTCAGGGTTTGCTTTTAACCACATATGAACTCTGCTGGCTCAGTACCCAGAGGAGTGTCACAGCATGCTTTTCCTGAAATGCATCAGTGGATATATCCAGAGATTTATAGCTTTCTGTGAATGTCTATCAATATATAAAATATGCATAGAGTGTCCTTTCTAGTCAGATGTACTGTTTTTTGCCTAAGCTCTCACAGAACAGAGTTAAAAGCGTATTATTGATTGGTTTAATCAGAGTAATAAAGCGTGACCTGATATGCCATGCGATATTCCGATTATGCAGTTTCTTGCTCCCTGAGGTGGCTTGTGTCCCAAACTTATTTAAAAATTCTGGCTAGGGTAGGTCATATTTAGTACATATCAAGTTATTGCAGTTAATTAGCTCCCTAAAATTGGTAGCAGCATCTGTGTCAATTTCCCCTGCCCTCCTGCCCCTAGCGCACACTTACACAAGCCCGTACACACACACCTTCTATGAGCACCTTGTCCGTCTCAGTAGGAGGCTGAGTGGACATTGCACACTTCGCCTCACACCTCCCATTGCTTTCTCTTGATTACATACCCTAAGACTCTCAGCAGCCGGGGCAACTCTGCATTCATCCTCCCAGGAGCCATGGCAACCGCATTAGCCTGCTGCTTTGGAGGGATGCTGGAGGGGAAAGAATAGTTTCAGGACCAAATTTGGTTTCTGATCAGCATGTTCCCATGAAGGCATGCAGTACCTGCTTGAATCACGTTAATCGTCCTCAGAAAGAGCCTATGGGGGGAGGGGAGGGGAAGCATTGGTGGAGGCTGCAGAAAACCAGTCAATTTCTCTGAAGATGTAGAAACTTACAGCAGGGTCTTGTTAGGCATCATCCCTCCCACTGAGGCCTGTGGAGTCTCTTTAGAAAGTGAAGGTTCCCGTGGGTGTCGCTGGTCCATCAGAAACTGGAGCATGCCGCCAGTCACTGGCAGAGTGCAGGGCGGGTTAGGCCTGTCACTTATGTGTGTCTGTTCTGATCTGCCGTCAAGCCAGCCATGCCAGACACTTTCATTTTAGTGCCCCACTTTGTTTTGCTACATTGGAAAGCACAGAGTCCCAAAGTCCTAAAATTCAAAAGTAGAAAGTTTCTCCTAACAGCGTGCTCCCTTTGGACTGCGGAACATTGCGCAGGCTGCAGAATAAGCTGCGGATGCACGGTTGTATTAATACTTCATGATTCCCCCTGGACTGAACTGAGTGTGGGGCATTGTTTGTTTCTTTGTTTTATTATTTATTTGGCTTGCTTGATGCAGTTTTGTATGCAATCCATTATACAGGTATGCAGACACAGATAAATGACTTGTACAGCTCCACGCTGTAGTTTTAGGTAATTTGTGTGTTAAAAGCCATCCTTTATCACCTCAGTCTTCTGAAGTGTTTGCTCTGGGTTTGTGGCAGGATGTTGCCGGGTGTTGGCCGACCGGATGAAGTGATGGCGTGTGTGGAAGCTGGAGTGGATCTGTTTGAGGGTTTCTTCCCCTTCCAGGTGACAGAGAGGGGATGCGCTCTCTGCTTCAACTACACTCTCACGCCTGACCCGGAGACTGCAGGTACATCGCCCCCTACAGGTGTGCTGCTGTCCACAGTCATACTGCACACTACATTTACATTTGTGGCATTTAGCTGACGCTCTTATCCAGAGCGACGTACATCAGTGCTTATGTAGTCCACATCTGTTTCTAAAACCTGTAAAGCTAAACTTAAATCAACATCCACTATTCAACCACACTACTGCATGCTAAACACACCTAAACAACACCCGTCAGAGGCACAAGTTAAGACAAAAGTAAGGAAGGGCTGGGGATAAGAGGTTTTTTTTTTTTTTTGGAGTAATAAGCAAGCAGAAATGAGAGACATAGTGAGTCGCCAAGAATCAGAAAACTTAACTGATCCCAGAGGAAACTGCTTATGCAACAACTGCACAAACTGAGACACAAAGATAAGAACAATATGAAAGATAGTATAGAGTCAAAATAAAACAAAATGATGGGGTTAGTACGAGAGGCGAATGTAAATTGTATCAATAAATAAATAAGAAATAAGTAAAATAACTGCAAGACTGTTCTCTCGCTTGAACTGTATTCCATTGTGTTTGCCTGTGCTTAAAAACAGTAGGCCATTGGTGAGTGTCTGTGCCCAACCAACACAGTTGAGTCCAGTCAGCTCTCTTCAGGGCAAGTAGCTGTGCCTTATCACTATGGGTGGGCATTTGGGCTGTTTTGTTATTTGAAAGTCCAAAGAAATTGTTCTCACTGAAACAGCTTAGCATTTTGAGCAAGAAATGGTGATACTGATATATGATAGCACACTAAAACACAGTAAAAAATGATATATTTACTGATAGGCTTACTTTTTGGCATATAGGCAAAAGTTTGTTTAAACACACTTAGTATCAACATGGACGTCTGAAGCTTTGAAGACATTGTTCGCATTAAGGTGTGTTTTGACTGTCAGCTGTAGTCAAAGAGCAAAGATGAGAGGTGATAGTGAACTCACTGTCTGATGGATGATGAAAGATTATTGGTCAGCCATGGTTGAGACTGCCTGAGCTTTCTGTTGTGTTGGAAAGTAGAATAAAACATTGTAAGAGACAGCGAATCAACAGGATTTTCTGTGCTAATCAACAGGGCACTGCTAATGTGGTAGATGGACATGACCCCGAGAAATGGTGGAGTATTTCTTTAATAAGGATATCAAGTGTAGTGCTTTTGACCTTGCTGTGAAATCCCTGAGGGAAGACAGTTCTGCAGATTTTATCCCTCAGTGATCTTTGGCTCTGTATAAAACATTTACGAACAGACTTTATACAATGTCCATGCTGACAGGGACACTGATAACCTGCTTGCTCTCTTCTGTGCATGTGCTCACTCTCTGACTCACCGTCTCTCTCTCTCCCTCCCCCTTGATTCACTTTTTCTTTCTTTTTGTTTCTGTAGTTTCTCTCTCTGATTCTTTCACTTAAATAAATATGTACTCTTTCTCTCTCATAAGTATTCTTCTTCTTCACCATCTCTCTCTCCCTTTTATGTAGTCTCTCTTTCACTCACTGATGTGTATTCTCTGTTTCTCTCACTCATTTATAGTCGTTTTCTTATTCATGTAGTCTGTCTCTCTCTCACTCTTATGTAGTCTCTCTCTCATTCAGTCTCACTCAATTGTTCTCCCTCTTATTGAGAGATTAGTGAAAGCGGTAAGAGTTTGAAGAGCTCGTTTTAATTTGAGGGACATTATAAGTGAGTGTTAAAAGTCAGTCATGTGCTATAATTGGGTTTGTTTGTGAGTGAGCTAGAGCCTCTGACATAAGTTTAACTGCTTTCAATGTGAGGCAGTTATGCTAATTAAGTCAATTATTTGTTAGTGTCCTCTTTATTGCACTCATGCAAGTCTCTGGACTACGTGAAGTCCATAATGTTAAGTTTTCTGTTCTAAGCAGAAAATCTCTGACAAGAGTAATTGATAGAGTCTGTGATGCGGAAAGAGAGCGCCAGGCTGAGCAAATCAATTAGGGGTAAGGAGGGTAATGGGGTTGGGGCAGTCCACCGTCCACCCCTGGCTTTGGGATGGCGGGGTAAGTAGATATCCTCATTGCCAATTAAAGGGCACCACAGGGGGGACGGGCCACAGGCCGTCCCACTGATTAACCAACCTCTGACACTGCGGGACGCATTTCCATCTGCACTCATTTCCTCACTCGCTCTCTCTCACTTTCTCTTCACTCCCTTTAACATCTTTTTCTCACTTTCCTACCTACTTTCCCAACCCTTTGACCCTTTTTTTCTGTTCCACCATTCTCTCATCAGACCCCTCTGTCTGCTTTTCACTCATTTTTCAGGCTAATACACCTGAGATGCTCGGGATAGGCTCTTTGCCCTTCTGCTGACTGGAGCTCTTCTCTCTCTGTGGCAGCTCTTGATAACTCTTTAATGAGGCCAGCAGACAAAGAACATTCCCAGGTGGATGGTGCCTATGAGTATTTTTATGAGTCCCTCTGTCTGTGTGTGTGTGCGTGCACCCAGGCAATGAGTTTGGGAAAGTGCCATCTCAGTCATTCACAGTGGCTCTATACGGTTGTGATCTCTCTATATAATGCAGATATATTTGAGAATGGAAGTGGGTGCATGTTTATTTATTTTTATGCATTTCAAGTAAAGAATATCCTACAAAAGGCTTTGAAAAATATTCTTTGTTGGTACTGAATCTAAGATTATGGTTAGGCCTAGGATTAGACTATTACACATGTACATTTTCTTATTAAATTTAGGGTTGGTTTCTCAGACAGTGATTAAGCCTAGACTTCACATTATTAATTCTCCCTGTTCAGGAATACAGCCCATATATGGCACATTACGTACACATTCTTACAGATGGCTCCGAACACTTCAAATATTTAACTGTGCTTAATCATGTTTGGTATAATCAGTCACATTTAACCCTCTGTCTTGTTGCAGGCCTTTTGAGTCCAGTTCACTTGTTTTTTGACCATTTTACCTGTGATAATGCATATGGAATTACATTTCCAAAGGGTCTGGAGTTTTTTCAGACCTTTTAATTTTTAACTATATATCCAGTAATCCCTCAGTTTTATGGATCCGCACTCGCGGATTCAGTCTAATGTGGATTTTTTTTCCTGAGAAACAAACTGTACACTGAAAAGTTGCTAACCTCCATAAAAAGAAGATGCCTGCTGCAGCATGTAGCATGACTGCTCTGTGTCTTGTCCTAGTAATTTAGTGTTTTAAAATACGTCCCCCCCTCAATTATCTCAGTTTATTTAATATAGCTGTGCCCTGTCAAAAATGTGGGTAGAGAGAGTCTTTGTTTGGTTTGCGAACGCTGCTAACCGTTAATGCTAACGTTTTTTTAAAGAAGTTTTTTATGAAGTTTTCTGATTCTGATTTTTTATTTACCTTTTTTCATTTCCTTTAAGGGTAATGCATTAAACTGAGTTTAAAAGGAAATTAAAGTGTTCTGGAAATGGTCCCAAAACACAAAGAAAAGGTCCAAACGATCTCACCAACTAACTTTCAGTGCTTACACTGAAATTTAAGATACCCTGTACAGTTTTTGAGGTTTTCTTCCAGCAGCAATGATATGGAATTTTTGCACAATCCCACGTCCTTGCATTGTGTAAAAAACAAACCTGTTTGTGTGTGACAGTGTTGGAGTCAGCTGAGGAGACGCCTGAGGTGAAGAAGCTCATTGAGAATGGAGACAGCAGCCCTGAAAATATGACACAGTTTGAGATGAATCTGAAGGACACAAGGTATGTGCAGAATATTGCTGTCTTGTTTTATGTGCTCTCTGCAGCTACTGACAATGGTCACCAAAACGCTCGTGTTTTTCCATTCTCTCTGTAATCTGATCTTGATGAAAACAGTGGATCAATAGAACCAGTATTTCTGTAATTCACAGTTAGCTTTTTATATCCTTAATATTTCTTTAAATTGTCAGATCAGATTAGTAGTTCTAAAGCAGTTTGTCTGAACCATTCACTCTCAAAGCCTTGCTGTATATCAAGAAGCACGAACACACACTGAGGGTACAGAACATTAAGCACACTATACAGATGCACCTTTTATTGATCTACCGGTTTGGTCTTCATTTCGTTTCACCTCTGTTATGAATGAGCTGCTTTTGTCCCCTGATCGAAATGCTATTTGGGCTTCAGATCCACATGGCACACTGCCCAGCTTTAAAACCCCATTTTATTCCTCATTCCTTATTCACAGTCCATATCTGTTGTCTCAAGCCTGGAAGGCTCTTCATTATAGTCACCTCTCCATCATCTACTGTGGCCTGAAGTGGCTTCAGCAGGGACGATGGCTTTTACCTGGTTGCTTCGATGGCTTTCACCTCAGTACCTCTATTTCGAGGAATGAGACGGTACCTCTGGTGTTTTCAATGTTTGTCTACTGAGTCGTACCTTTGTGTTGCAGCCATTGGCTATCAGTAATGCCTACCATGTACAGATGGGTGGCAAAACAATTTGAATATTTAAATGAGGAAACATAAGGGGTGCAGATGTTTCAATTCAGGAGCTTTAGCTGCAAAGACTGCACAGCTGTTGCATAAAGGAGCTGTGACACATCTGCATTTAGATCTATTTGAAAGACATTAGTAAATATTTGCCCATTTCTTGCAAGAACAGTCCATTCACATTTTTTGCAAAAGTTGCATTAGGAGATTGTACTACTTGGCAGTATTGTTGACTTAGTGGTAAAGCACTTATATTACAGTACATGCAAATAACATAAATACAGTGAATAGTGGTTTTATGCCTGGCAAAATGTTCAGTTAACCATTTCCAGACCTCTTATACCTTCTATCAAATACTCTTTTGACGCCACATTGAGGCATTAAGCAGAAATCTGGAATGAAACCTGGGTTCTTCTTACCAGCTTACACAATATTAACTATTATGATACTCTTTACTGCTTTCTTGTTTGTTTGCATTTATTCTGATGTTCACTTGTGTTTTTGCTGGCAGAAAGAAATCCACTGCTGATAGAAATGGCTTCAAACTTTTGCGCAGTACTGTACATATAGAGAGATATTATTATACGGCTGTTGTGCATAAACCACTCGTTACAAAGACCATAGTCTTCATGAGTTAGCAGGTCTGAATGCTTGACCCTTAGAGTGAGGGGGTCAGGTTGCTCTTTTATGCTGTGGGAGTGGGCATTTTACTGGCATAGTTTAAGTTCACTTGTCCCCTCGCAGAGGTCATTGCTATTTAATACATATGTATTTGTCTTTATCCTGTCATGAAATATGTCTTTCTTGATAATAGTGGTCTCCAAGAGGACAGTGCCCCCATCCACAGTTCACAAGGGGTCACTGAATGGTTTAATGTATGAACATTTTAGCATTCACAGTCACCAGAGAACATCTGTGGGAGATTTTGGTCTGATATGTTACACATCTCTCTACCACATCATCGGCATACTAGCTGTAGGTGTGTCCGTCCATCCATCCATCCATCCATCCATCCATCCATCCATCCATCTGTTATCTGTTCATCCTCAGCCAGGATTGCATGGGGTTCTGGAGCCTCAGGGCAAACGGTAGAGAAAACACCCTGAACAGGTTGCCAGTTTATCACAGTGCCAGAAGAAACATTTTTTGGAAAGAATTGTTCTGTGCCTCCAGTGCAGCTCCAGAGGCATTTAGAATCTATTCCAAGGTGCAGTTATGGAAGCACCTTTCACACATTAAAGGTAATTTAGCAAAAAGGGGTAGGTTGTGAATGAGCTTGAATCGAAGTCCTGCTGTCACAGGGGTGTATTTTGTACATGATACATGATACTAGACAGAAGCAGAAAAAAATCACACTGTGTGTTCGTGGCTGTTTCTGTGCAGAAACAACACAGGATGGCCAGTAAAGCAGCACATTTGTGTTTTTACCAGACCAGAAAGTGTGCATGATCCAGAAATGAAGGAGATGTTCATGCTTAGATCCAGAAATGAGGGAGCTGCCCATGTTTTTTTTGGGGGTTTTTTTACCTGTCGTGTCTGGCATCTTAGCAAACAGATCATGAAGCTGGGTGTCTTGGTGTGCCAGACACCTTTGCTTTGCCAAGTGGGGAGCTGCCCATGCTTAGATCCAAAGTGTAGTGAAATGAGCCCCTGAAACATCTGTGAGACTGTGCATTATAGTTACAACAATTAAAAGAGAAAATTTAAATCTGAAAGTAATTAGTTGTGGGTGCTGTATGTAAAAATATAAAAACAATGCATGTAGACAAGGGATTAAGATGTATAATGATTTATTTTTCTTTTGATTTGTCTATAAGTATACAGTTATAAACTCCATCTTTCTCTACTTTGTATTAGTCATCCTTAAGCACTTCAGCAGCCTTTTTCTCAGCACAGAACCACTGCTGGCTGGATATTTCTAGCTCAGTAGTCACATATAAAAACTTACAGCAACACTGCTGTGTCTGATATACTCATACCATTGCCACACACACTACCATGCCATTATTACATTGTCAGTGCTGCGTTGAGGCTGACCAACCCAAATAATATAGTATATGGTATATAATATATGGTCCTATGGTGGTCCTCTGACATTGCTAGATGGAGAGTAGCATTATATATGGTGTAGATAAGCTACAGTCTGTAATTGTACCTGTATGGAGGTGTTTCTGAAGGAATGGCCAGGGAGGATAGGTACAGTATGATGCAGAAGTCTTGAGCTGTGGTTATATTTGGCTTTGAATCACCTTGTTGGTACAAAAGTACTGTTTTCTGTCAGTCAAACTGTCTTATCTTTGACATATAAACTAGTTTAAATGAAATAAATGTGAACAATTGTTTTACTGTGACAGGTTGCATAGTGTCTAAAGATACAAGGAGCCTAGAAAAAGGGGTCAGGACTTCAGTTAGATGCTCTTTGTTCTGCTTGAATGATTTTCACTGTGTGGTTTAACAAGCAAACATTTCTCTGAAGCTGTTCAGGTTCAGGGACTGGACTGAAAATGAGAGTCTTTGAAAATCTTTCAGAAAGCCTAGAAATGTGATTCTTTAGGACTACATTAAAAGTACAAGAAAGTGTAGGAAGCCAAATATGAAGAAATGAGGGGTGGCTCAAGACTTTTGCACAGTTCTATACAACGTAGGTGTACCTGATGAATTGTATAAAGTGTGTGTCCTCTGTGATTTCTCTTCAGGTACCGGGAAGATTTCCATCCACTGGTGGAAGGGTGTGGCTGTTACTGCTGTAAGAACCATAAGAGGGCATACGTCCATCATTTACTGATGACCAATGAACTGCTGGCAGGGGTGTTACTGATGGTTCACAACACGGCTCATTACCTCGGATTCTTTAAATCGCTGAGAGAAGCAGTGTCCAGTGACCGGCTACAGGATTTTAAAAACAAGGTGCTCCGGTGACCAGTTAGGCCTGACCAAGAGTTTTGGGGGTACATGGGGTATATTTTATTCTCAGTTTTTAATCAGCCTGATGAACAGTCCCAGACTTGGCAGTTCTAAAAGGCAGCATCTGTTTACTGTAAGTCACACTGAATTTCTATAGACAAATATAATGGACAAAGCATTCTTTCATTGGTCTCCCACTTGAATTTTTCTTCTTTTTTCTAATGTCAACATGAACATCTGCGCCTTGAGCTTCTGTCAAAAGAAGAACATGTTTTATAAATTGGTTTGCATTAATAAGCAAACACGCTGCTTGGAATCTGCGTATTCAAAGGTGAAACTAGACGTCCCAGTGAGCGTCTTCTCCACGTTGCCTGGCAGCTCTTGCTGAGACTCTGCTCTTAGTAGTCACAGTTCTGTCCTGTCTTTCTTTTTAATGTATTTTTCATGGAATAAACAGTGGCTCATGGGAGATTTAACCATGTTTGTTGAGGCGGGGCGGTCTTTGAACACTGTCACGGTCAAGGGTGGATGCTCTTGTGTACACAGTGCTTGGTAGTCATCTCAGGTCTCCTGACTAGAGCTCATGCCATGGAAAAACAGATTTTTTAAGCAGAAAAATTTTGATGTATTGTGTAAACAATGGGTATAATGATGCACCCAGAATTTGATTACATTTACAGTTATGGGTTCACAATTTGTTTGAATGAAATTGGGGTGAAGAAATGTGATGGCTATGTTCCTTTGTGGCATAATCTACTCAATGAGACTAAAAGTGGAATGCAGGAGGACCTGAATGGAGTGGATGCTAAGTGCATGCAATACATTTGCATTAAATTAAAACATAATATAATTGATGCTAAAATATACTGCTCCAAAAAATTAAGGGAACACTTAAACAACACAATGTAGCTTCAAGTCAGTCACACCTCTGTGAAATCAAACTGTCCACTTAGGAGGCAAGACTGATTGTCACTGAGAGAGTGTAGACTGTAAATCAGTGTTCCTCCTAAGTGGACAGTTTGATTTCACAGACTGGTGATTGACTTTGAAGCTACATTGTGTTGTTTAAGCGTTCCCTTTATTTTTTTGAAAAAATCTGAAAAGTAAATCATTTCTATCCTCTTGAATGCATGGATATATAGTATGGAATATATTATTAACATATATTTTTGTGTAATGTATTTATGTATTATTTTTTGTAATAAATACAAAAAAACATACATAAATAATGAATACAAAAATACTAAATAAGATCCTTTCTATCATCCACAATGCTGTCATGTTGCCATGCCCGTTTTCACATTTTTGTCTTGAAATCTTTTCTGCGTGTTATTACATCTCTATTATCACTATAAACAGTGCATTTGCTTCAAATATCATTAATTGAATGCATTTTGTCCACAATGCAATATCACATGTCTATGGTGTACATTCACATTTTGGATTGAAATATCATCTCTAATGTACAAACTGTTAAAATCTCAAAATCACTCTTCAGGCAGTGGACTGAATTTGTTATAGGTGTGATATCACAACCATGAAAACATTTACATATGTCCAGAGAAGCTGAACGGGGATAAAAAGCAAATAAACGAAGTTAAGGGCAGCTAAATGATGTGAAATGTCATGCGCCGGCTCTTATTAGATGTATTTGTGGCCATTGAGACTGACAGCGGGCAACATTTCCATTTAAAAGGTGGCGAGTGGCACTCGCCAGCAGGTGGTCCCTGTCGCTCGTTTCAGCCAATTAGTGTCGCAGAGAGAGTGCGAGCCAGATCATTAAAAGTTTCTCTCGCTCTGACATGCGGGACAGCTTTCCACAGCGAGCCTCCCCTCACACTCTCACACTTAATTCACACGCGGTCGTGATTAAACCCACTCAAATAGCCATCTCAGTTAGAGCGCATTAATGCAGAGGCTGACAGACCACCAAGGGCTGCACAACATTTCCCTTTACAGTGACGTCCACATAAATGCGCAATGCAAAGTGAATTTAAATGAGCTTCTGACCAATCTCTGAATGTTTCTAATATTGTGCTGTGGACCAATCACAGGCCTTTCTTGGATGTTGAATCAATGAAGGCAGTCACAAGATAAAACATTTAGGTTTAGCCAAAAATGAAGCATGCTGGGAACATTTAGGGCAATGTAGCAGGAGTGTGATATAATGGCTTTATTATGGAACGTTATACTGAAAATTAGTAGTTAGCTTCATAAGGAGCATGCAGGAGCATGCAGAAGAAAAATATTTCTCCTGGAACTTTGACTGGAACAGGGTTCCCTGGAGTTTCCATTGCTGTCGAGGGCTTGTCCACTCTCTGGGACTTGGGGCTGGATAAGCAGAAGAATATTTATTATTTTATTAATATGAATTAATAAATTAATAAACTAGTGAATTAATCAAATTGGTTTTCGCACAGTTCAGAATACTGATTTCTCTCAGTTCAGCCTTAAATGTTAATATTTGTGGTTAAACAAAACTGGGGCTGAGTTCAGTACATACTCCTGACAATTACTTCATACACATTTACATTCCTAGTCACGAAATGACCTTTTTCCTTATTTATGTAGCAACCCCAAATTATTTCATGTCATTTAAAAAGGCCCATGAGCACTAAATCCAATTTGGCCTCTCCTCCTAATCATGTGTATTACTGAGTTGTTTTTCTTATTTCATTATGGTCCAAGGTGATGTTTCCTGCGAACCCATATGAAGAGTCGTTCATGCACGCGTGTGGTGGAATTAGGGGTTGATAAGTGTTCCAGCAATTCTGTCGCGGCAAGAGAAGAGACAAGTGTAAATTTCCCTGCAGTGCCTTTATGATTTATCGAGTGTCAAGTGATTCAATCAGTGCAGGCGAAGGTCGCACTCATTTAGTATTCAGAATTCCTCTCTCTGCTATAATATCACATTCTTATTCAGCCACTTGCCGGGAATGGCCTGCTGGTCTGGATTTGCGCGTAGAGGATCGGGCACCTTTAAGTGCCGTTTTAGTGGGTTCTTCTGTTAATACGTGACCTCGGTGTCCATGTGACCTTTTGCCACAGGGTTAAGTACATACACAGCTCTTTCTGGCATGATCTTGTTAACTGCATGATCTGTTGATGGATGGATTGAGCTTTAATTACCAAACTAATACTCAGTAACTCATTTTGTCAACGCCTGCAAGGAGGAGCCGATTTTAATATGAATTTGTACTTAATCAGGAGCGGTGCTGTCAGGAAGAGGAAACGTGGAGATTTAAACGGCGAAATGATGGACTGGTTCCAACACGTTACCGCATACCACAACCATACAAGCACTCCCAGGGTCTTCCAGTGACGGACCACCTGTGATCCTCAGCATGTTAAGCTGCGTGGACAAGAGGTCCCATGTGTTTTTCTTTTACATTTATTCCCATTGTGTTTATACACAAAAATTTGTCCTTATTTAGCTAATTATTTAAGGAGTGACCTGCTATATCAGTGACCCCCAACCTTTTTTGTGCCACAAACCAGTTACATGTAAAACAATATATTCATGGACTGGTACAGATACAACAAAACAAACAGCGACGTTTGGTTTTTTGTAGAGATGCTCCGATCAGCATTTTTGGGGCCGATCACCGATTACCGATCACCAAGATCATGATCGGCCGATCGCCG
>JBBPCW010259409.1:0-12876 GCA_037974425.1 Phenacogrammus interruptus
GTGTGTGCGTGTGTGTGTGTGTGTGTGTGTGTGTGTGTGTGTGTGGGTGTGTGTGTGTGTGTGTGTGTGTGTGTGTGATGGTTGTCAGACTTTTTCATGAACTATGTCCTGATTTTTAGTTAAAAAAGAAGAAAACCCAAGATTTATTCATAGACCCAGTACAATTTTACAAAACCTGTAAAATGTTCATGTTTTAAAGAGAAACCACAATAATCTAATAAAAAGGGGGTTGTAACCAGGATCAAAGTGTGAGTGAAGTCCTTTTTGCAGCAAATAAACCACATTACTGAAGATGTCTACCACATCAACTGCTGGCTTTCTAATCCCCTTTTTGTTTTCACCACATCATTACTCCCTTCTTTATCCATCCATTATGCATAATGCTCTCATTTCCCATCCCTCTCTCTAACTACTACTGTTCTATAAAAGAAACTGCCTCCGGTTATATACAGTTTGTGTATTAGAAAACAAATACATTCCGATATGCAAATGAGACCATATCAGCTTGAAGGTGGTATATTTGTATATTTTTAAAAATGTAATAAAACTCTAGCTATCAAGTTATTCAAATCATATTGCTTTCTTGTTCAATGAAGAAAATATGTATATTTAACTATGATCATAAATAACTACAAGCCTTTTTAGTACAAAACCTGCCATAAATTCAGCTGTGAACAATGTATTTGTTGCTCTGTAAAATTATTTGGAGTGTGGTTAGATATGAAGGTATGAATGTTGTCATTAGAGCAAAGGAAATTGACATTAACTTTTATAATCAAAACACAGCTGGCTGTAACGTTTTGGTCAGTGGCCGGTAGGGGCCACTGCTTTTTAATTAGTTTTGGGGACTTTTATTTTGATGTTCATGTCTGTTTAGTTAATGTGTCACATGTTTTGGTTTTCACCTGTTTTGTGTTGTGGTCATTATCAAATGTATTTAAGTTCTGTTTGTATGGACCGTGGTTATCGGTCCATCGCCTCACATGCCTTGTCTGAAGCCTTAGTTCACATTCATGTTTGTAGCGGCCCTCGAGCCAGGTTTTCTTTCACGTTCATGTTTTGTTTCAATAAAGAGCCTGAGAGCATGGATGCCTGTCTGCCTGCCTGGGACATTCACAGGAGCCGTTTAACCTGGTCCCATGTGACACTGACTGATTGGGCTGATTCTTTTAAAAGCACAGTTAAGTCATTTTGGTGCTTGAACCAATTTTGATAGGATTCCAGCACTTTGGTTCTTGGACCTCTAATCAATCGATGCCATTCTTGTGGGCTGTGTTTTGCTTGGACCCCTATGATTGCCACATGCAGCTGTATACGTTTTCTTCTCACAGGAGACTACACTCAGCCATCACATCAGACGTCATCAGGATAGTTTCAGTGTTTCAGTTTTGTGGAACTGAGAATAAGTTAAAAAGAATTTAATCTACCAAGGCCTGGGCTTTAATGGCAAATAATATATATGAAAATATATATTAAGTGTGTGCAGAAAAATTGATTGATAAAAGAATCGCAATTTTATGTCTACCAATTCAAAATCAAATCATACAGGACACAAAATAAATTCATATTCCCCATTTTTTAATTATTTTTCCGTAGAGGAGTTTGCCATTCCTATAGATGGCACAATGTTGGTTTCTGCTCAGATTGTAGTCCTTGGTGTGAGGAAGAAGAAAGTGAGTGCATGCATGTGCAAGCAATCGGTGGATGATCAATGGAAAATGCAACGGAAAAGAAAATTCAACCTGTCCTGTCATCATTAAAGGCAGACGTTTGGGCACATTTTGGATTCTACAACATCGATGGCAGAAAAGAGCTTGATAAAACTCATGTCATATGCAAGTTTGTAAAGCTAACGTCAAATATTTTGGAAACTCTTCTGCGTTTTTGATAATCAAGGCTTTCTGTATCTGCTGAAAACAGTTTATACGAAGAGATGAAGAAGAGAAGCAACAAGAGTAGCGTTAATATGTGATGCGTGGACATCACGAGCATCACAATTTGAATTGAGAATCGTTTTTTAATCGAATCATGAGCCCAAGAATCGAAATCAAATTGAATCGTGAGGTTTTCTGAATCGTGCAGCCCTAATATATATGACCCCCTGTCCTGACATTGCATAAAACAAACTTCTGTGTAAAACTGCAAACAGCAAAGAGAGGGGGGGGTGGGAGTGACTCTAATGAATAACAAACAGACCCCATTTACATTATCTACTTCCAAAAAGGGAAAGGGAGAAAATGAATATGAGCAAACAGTTGTGCTCTGTTTAGTGATACTATCTGTATCTGCTCTCTGTTGCCACAGCATTATCAGCTATTAGGCAAAAAGTTCTCAACACGATTAATACTTAACACAAATAAACACTGCATTTAGAGCACCGTTGTGAATTAGCCTAACAAGACTTGTTTGTTTAGTCACAGTCAGCCTGTACGGGTGCTTCTTTCCAGATAACTAATCATTCAGCCTTTTAGCAAGTGGCTTTTAGCCTGCTTCATTCAGGCAAGAGAGAGGCTAAAATTGTCTGAGTTCCAAATCCCATTAAATTAAAGCCATATCTCAGCTGCAGACACGCACCAGTGCACGCATGCGTGCATCCAAACTCGCATTCAGTCTGTTCTGAAGTAATGAAGAAATCCAAGCCAAGCACATAGAAGGATGAACGAGGAAATGGAACACAGTATAAAGCAGCTATCCTTGTCTGTGGGGCTCTACAATAGTAGGACACATTTGGCCTCTCTGTGCTTTTATCCCAGTGTGAAGGACTTCATCTCTGCACACATCTCCAAACTCGCCTTTCACCACCTCCTCACAACCACCACATAATCAAAAACGACATGCCTCTCCACAAAACAGCTCTCGTTCGGCCTTGGCGAAGAGTTTGTTTTTATGTGCATATATGTGTGTGTGTGTGTGTGTGTGTGTGTGTAGGTGTGTGTGTGTGTGTGTGTGAGTGAAGGAAGGTTACATTTAAAAAGCCCCACAGCACTTTCTCATCCTTCTAAATCCCTTTCTGCTGAGACTGCAGTCATCATTAAAGCAAATCGCTCCTCTGATTCTGCTCCACCGGCAAGGCCTGCTTAGCCTGTAGATCCTCATCGAGCCATGTTGCGTCCCTCGTCCCTTTTCTTCTCCATGGTGCTGTGGCATTGCTCGGCGTCTGTCAACCTACTGAGAGCTCCTGTAGTGAGGCACTGATTGAAGCTGGGATGAAATGAAACTGCTTTGGACTTTAAGGCCTAAAGGACTGTATATAGGCCCATACACTACCTGTATAGGTTCCACACTCGGATATAGGGATTCCATTCATACTGATAAGCCAGAAGATTTATGTATGATAACCCACAGATAACCTGATAGACCATTGACCATAGACCTTCAGACACCGTCGTACACACAAATTCTGACACAAGACAAAGCCTGACCCTTAAAGTGTCTATATCCTACACATTACTTGCATTTGATTTTTTCCTTCTGGTTCATTTATGCAAGTACAGTAACTCAGATTTACGAAGATCAGTTCTGAGAACCGAACTGTATTACCGGCACAAGCCCAGTGGTGGCAGTAATACACTGAAAAGTTGTCAATCTCCATAAAAGGAAGAAGACGACGACGCCTGCTGCAGCATGTTTTGTCCTTGTATTTTGGTGTTTAAACTTTCCCCCCCAAATTGTCAACAGTTATCTCAGTTTATTTAGTATCAGTAAGCTGTGCTCTGTCTAAACATGTGGGTAGAGAGAGTTATTTCAACCTTTCTTTGCACACTGCCAATGCTAACTGCTAATGCTAACTTTTTTTTAAGCAATAAAGTTTCCTGATTATTTAATTATCTTTACATTTTCTTTTAGGGTATTGCTTTAAACTGAGTTTAAAATGAAATTAAAGTGTTCTGGGAGCATATTTGGGGGCATATTTAGGGTTTACACCATAAAAATAGACATTTTTAGGCTTTTTTTAACAAAAGAACAACACGTTTTTCAATGTACGTGTGTGCTCTTGGATCGTAACCACCGCGAAAAGCGGTGGATTATTGTACAGTGTAATGTTAAACATAAATAATCTTCTCTCTCTGGTTGCATTGTGTGTCTTTTGAAGAGCAGAACTGAAATATTCATGGATAGGTGAAGCCAAAATGCTGTAGCCTGAATACATTCCCAGTGCCAAGGTAGTGGTGGTTTACTTTTAATTTCACACACCGAGTTCAGCTCCAAACGCAGATATTTGATTAATATCATCTTTCTTTTAGATGTTTGCTTAACCGTTTTAGACTAGTGCCAGCCTTTGGGTACCGAGAGCTGATCATTTTCTCACAAGTGAACAAATACCATCAACAGCAGTCTTTGCAGTGAGTGTTCAAGCGCAAGTTTTCACAGAAGATTAGAGGTGACAATTAGCTGACACACGCTGCCTGAAACGGTTCCACTTCTTCTGATCAGCTTCATGTGTCTGGGCCATAATGGGTTACTTACACTGTGCGACACAGCACTGGAGGATATCTCAGTAACTACCGTTTTAATGCTTCAGAGAAAACTCTTGCATGTTTTTTTTTTAAAGATGTGATGCTGTTAACAAGCCTTTTACAGCCTAGTGACTAAATCTTGCTCCAAAAAACTCAATATTGCCAAGAGGCGTATAGCAAGCAACTGCTTAAGTGTTTTTCATCAGATATAAAAATCAGAGTGTGTACTAAAAGGCCAACCAGAAAGGGAAATTACAAAAATAGTTCTGGCCAGCTTAGCATGAAATGGATATCAGCCGGCCCATGTGCGCTTAAAGGTAGTCAAATATAGACAATATTCACTTGGATGCATTTTGTAGTTCGATTAGGTCATTTGTTTCCTTAGGCACTCAACCTGCGGTGGTCCTGGCAATGGCATTGAGCTTATTTGTTAGGTTCATCCTTAACTCCCACACTCCCTCACCAAATGGCAGACATGCGTTCACATGTTTTTTCGAGGGAAGACGAATATACATGCACACTTTCATTTTACATACATTTAGCCACATGGTAGCACAGCTGAGTTTGGTAAAAGAGAATGGCAGAATAAAGCTAATAAAAGCCTCCCTAGCTGAAAGACTTTATTGTCCAAGGGAGGCAGGTACACTTTTAATGAGCCTCTCCAGATGCCTCTCCTGATGCCAGAGGACAAGGGCTACATGTGACTGACATCTGGCCGACATCATGTAAATATGACCAGTGTGCTCAATATGTGCGGTAGAGGCCACACCAGCTCAGACATATTCCACCATATGGCTTGGGATGCAAAGTTCTCAGTCATTATCAGAGGAGCAGTTGATGGGGAAAGGGCAGTTTTCAGATAAACATGTTCAGATAATATTGAACAACAGAGTTACTGGGAAGTAACAAAATGAAGGCTGGGGGATTCATGCATGCAGAGTGCAGAGGGTTTAAAAAACTCTCTAAAAAAACATAGCTTAGTATTTTAGATTATACATGCAAGACTTTGTAAAAAATACATTAAGTCCTACATTAAGGGTCTGTTGTGGCTGATCATATGCGGAGCTGCAGGAAAGGAGGGCAAATGAGGCCTGGAACAGTTGACACCGAGTCCCCTAGTGGTAATAATCCATGACTCTTCTTTTATTATGTATTTCCTGTAGAGATCCTGGAGACTAGGGATGGGCCAGGAATAGCCTGAGGCATTTTGATGGAGACAGAAACCTGGACATGGCTGCTAATGAATCACCTGCAAGAAAAGTGGTGCTCCACAGACCTCCCAGAGTAGCATGGGACACTGGACCAGGGCTGTTTCTTTAAACAGTGGTTGGTGTAGTATTGTGAGTAAAGCCGCTGCCTTCCATGCGGTAGACAAGGCTCTGGTGTCCTCTCTGAGCAGGATCAGCTACACCATTAAGAATTCTTGGGCTACACTGCTAACATTACATTCACCTGCATGTGTATCATGATCAAAATGAGTGGTTGGTGTAATGTGGTGAGTAATACTGCAGGCCTCCACACAGAAGCTAACCAGGTAAGCACACCACACAACAGCAGTAAGAGTTCCTGGACAAGATTCCCAACATTACAGCTGCCTACATCTTTAACATGATGAAACTATAAGTCCCCCTGAAACCAGTTTAAACAATATGAGACACATGAAGCCAAGGTGAACACGGCAGACTAGGCAATAATCAGAATAGTGCACATGTAATTTAAAGTTAGGGACATGTAAAACAGTACGCAACTGGGATGGACCAGTGGCAACTTGTTCTGATATTGTATCAGAGAATCCAAAGTGTGCTTATGAATAGAAAATCCAGAGTCACTTCACTGACTCAAAAAATGCCAGGTGCTTTTGGCAAGGCATCCAGTCCATCACAGAGTGCAGGTCCCCGTCAACACCTTGTGATGATAACATTGACTTCCATAATATACGTATCTACTTCCTCAGCTTGTTTGAAGAAAAGAACAACACAACAACAATGAAAGCCTCTCCCAGTCCAAATAATGAAATACTCTTATTCAAACTAGCTGATGTTTGGAGGAACCTTCACAGGGTCAACCAATGCTGCATGTCCTGACGATATACCTGGCTGTGTACTTAGGGAATATGCCAACAAACTGACATCTATAACAGCTCCCTGAACCAAGCCAATGTACTATCATGCTTCCAGGCCACTATTATACCACTGCCAAAGGAGCCACCAGCAGCACCACTTAATTACTACTACCCTATAGCACTCACGCCCATTATGATAAAGTGCTTTAAAAGGCTGGTCAAGGACCATATAACATCCATATTCCCTGCAATGTTTGGCCCACTTCAATTTGCATACTGCCCTAACTGCTCCTTCAATAATGCATGTTGGCAGCACTTCATCTGAGCCTGGCCCATCTGGTGAATAAGAACTGTTATCTGCGGATGCTATTCAGTGCCTACAGCTCCACCTTCAGTATAATCGTCTACCAGCACTTGGCAAGAGAACTCAACATCCAAATGTGCAACTGGATATAAGACTTCTTCAGACCCTAGACAAATAGCCCTGAGGCCATCATCATGGACACTGAGGTCCCCCAGGGGTACGTTCTGGGCCCTCTGTTGTTCACCTTGATGCAAAGTACAACTCCAACCACATCATCAACTGCAATGACTCAGCCTACGGGGAGGAAGCGAACCAACTCATTGCCTGGTATGACAACAACAACCTGTCACTGAATGTCAACAAGATGATGAAAATCACTGTTAACTTCAGGAGACTGCACATGGCACATACTCCACCTATAATCAATAGCAATGCTGTGGAGTCAGTAAGAAGCACCTGGGAATGCACATTACAGATGACCTGACATGAACTACAAACAACACCTCCTTAGTCAAGAAGGCACAGCAGGACTTTTTGTGACTTTCACCTCCAGTCCGCACAACTTTCTAAACTGGAATTACAGAGAGAGTCTTGACCAGCAGCCTCTCAGTCTGGCATGGGAGCTGTACCGTCTCAGACCAGAAGTCTCTCCAGAGAGTGGTGAGGACAGCAGAGAAAATCATCAGGACCTCGCTCCCGTCTATACGAGATCTTAGCAGAGGCACCAAGATAATCAGAGACTTCACCAACACTGTCTATGGACTGTATATTCAGAACTTCGGAATACTCATACCTTCTGAAACACTACTGTTTAAGCACAATAGGTCAATGTTGTTCATCACTTGAGGACTTTATCACTTTTTACCAGTGTTCAGTTTACATTTTTCTTTCATTGTGCACTGAGAAAACAACATGCAATATTTGTTGTCATTGTTTATCTATAGGCAATATGCATGTTTTTTTTCTGTGTTCGCCTGTTTTTGTCCAGTATATTTTTGCCCGTCTATGCTTTTTACCTGTTGTTGTCGGATATGCACTCTGGACCTGGGGAGATACAGCTTCATTCAGATGTGAACTGTTTGATGTTTATTCTGAATGGCAAAAGAATTCAGTTTGACTTTGAGAATCAGAATCTCTTTAATTGTCGTTGTAGCAGCTGTACAATCAAATTTAAAGTGCAATGTTCAAGTAAAAAAGTACAGATGTGCAAATGTGAAAGACTTGAAATGCAGAATATTTTTAGAATATGGCAAAAATGTTCAAGTCAAAAAAGTGATATATAAGTATCGTAATATTTCTAGGACTATTTATAGACTTATAAATATGCTGTTAAAAAGGAGCATAATCACTGATTGATGCATTCAGACTGGATATGTACCAGAAGTGTAACACCTAGAAGGAGGCAGAAGAGGTCAGGTGACTAAGCAGTAGATCAGATAAGTAGCATCTAACCTTGCCATTTTAATTTACCCAAGGTCTACTCATGCAAATCATCTCATCAGATAGACCTTTAATGGTAGTGATAAAAGAGAGCAGAAGAAATGATATGTAGCTACTGGCATATGATCTGATGTCAGCAGTGTTGCAGCTGAAATACATCTGGAGGACTTATACCAGAAAGGGAGAGAACAAGTACAGTGGGAACACAGTACTGACCAGAGACAGACTGCTCTGCTCAGGCAGGCTGGGCTTTTTCTGTCCTCCTTTTGGAGCCACAGCCGCCTTCTCTCTAGCTGCCCTGTTCCATTGAAATGTGGACATTGATTTATTGGAGGGCTGCCTGCGGAAGTTCATTGGCAGATAGGCCACTAATGAGGGGAGCAGCGCCTGGAGCACCGCAAGAGCTTTGTATGGATCTAGAGGATGAAATCATATTCAGGTGTCAATCTTACGCTGTATTAATAAAGCCCGCTGGAGATGGCTTATTGTTACAGTGTGGACCCTCGCTAACCACCCAGGCACTGATCTCACCCCATTCCATGTCTGTTTTTTCCTTTCTCTTTCTCCCTCTTCTATCTCTTGCTCCCTATTCCTCGCTCTCCTGGGAAAAGAGGAAGCAATCAGAGGCCTGTTATTGGAGCTGGAGGCTAAAGCAGAGAGAGCGGGGCTACAGCACCTCTATAATCATTTTTCTCATGAAGGACCCCGATGCCTCGGCCGCCACAAAGACGGAGAGAGCGGTGCAGTGGGATTCATCGGGAAAAAGCAAAAGAATAAAGAAGCCTGGAGGACGCTCCCTAGATGCATTGCACCAGTATGAATGCCTGAGGTCCACGAGCCACACCATCAGAGCGCAAGCAACACACGGAAACTTTAAAGCAAACGAAAGGTAGATGGCCTAAGTGCCTGGAACCACATAAAGACACATTACTGACAACTACTGTATTCAGCGTGCCCTAGATTTCCACACATTGTGACAACATGGTATTTGAGTTCCCCCAAATGACTATGTAACCCTGAATCAGGAGGACAGTTGAGTGCAGCAGAATGCATTTACTCCTGAAAAGTATATATATAGATATTTTTAACTGAGTCCATTTTGTTTTAAAGAAAAATACATGTATCATAAAGTTATCAACAGTTGCCTTTCACTGGAGTTGATTAAACTGCCTGCACCAAAAAGCTTGCACACTATTCCAGCCAAAAAACAATTGGAGCCATCTACAATAGAAAGGCAACAGTTCTTCCAACACGCTCCATCATATTGGAGCCAAAATGACTGTTGTTAGCCAATGAGCCTCCTCCAAATGTACTTTCTGATTGCTCGAAGCAAGAGGAAAGGCGAAAGGGTGGAAAAGGCGGTGAAATAGCTCTATTTCGCAAATGGCTTCACGGAGAGCAGTCAAAACATAATGCTGTGGCACTGAGCATGAAGGCTGCCTTCAAAAGCCTGGGGTCAGGAGTCAAGGCTCGTATAGAGCCCCGGCACAAAGAAGGACAGGAGACCATCGGGAAAAGAGAGAAAGACCCACAGCATGCGCATGGGCACACTTCGGGACCGAGGTACATTATGTGCAGGGTTCCTGATTCAGTTTGGGTTACGACTCCATTTGTATTGTGGTGCTACTTTTTTGCTGACCATTAAGCGAGGTTCTGGCGGCACTAACGATGCTCGGCGGCCTCTGAGAGACTTTCTCTTTCTTTCCCTCGCACTCAGGACAGCGGGGTGCTCATAGTCTCTTAATGGGCGACCACACGCTCCTCCAATCTGAATGCAGCCTAACGGAGCGGCTCCTAACCATGGCAACAGCGGCAACGGTGGCCGTGGCAACGGCGGGCGAGTTGTCACCCTCCGCACAGGAAAAAAAAAAACGGGGAACCAATGAACAACAAAGGCAATTATCCCTGTTTAAAAGCTAAAGCCACCGTCCTTCAGCATAGCACGATAATTGCCTGGAGATGTAAGGGAAAAGAGAAAGAGGACAAGACATCATTTAGGGAAAAAAAAGAGGTGGAGTGAGGGATGGGGATGGGGATGGGGGCGGGAGGGCTGGCAGATTGTGTTGCGGGGCTGATGTGCGGTATGAAATTATATCAGCAGCACAGCTTAGCCTCGACACGGTCAGCAAACAGGTCGACCCCCTGCACTTATATCAGGAAATGACAAGAGTGTGTCTGCTCTGGGCTACCGCACCTGCACTGCTCAGCATACTGAAAAGGTTAACCCTGTCAGTCAGGCACACTCACATACCCACCTATACCCACATGACCCCCCCCCCACCTATACACACACACACACACTAGAGGTGGATGATATCACTGACACTCCCTTCAATCCAGTTACATGTAATATGAAAGCTAATATCATAATGTCACTGCTGATACTTTTTAATGCCTCCTTGGGCACATAGGAAGGGAAATTCATTCTCTTCTCCTGTATGTGGAAATTGAGTCACAAAACACAGCAAAAACAGTTCAAAAGTCACAAAAACCAATGCATTACCATAAACCCACCTATCTGGCCTACATGCGCTCAGACCCACCTACTCATGTTGAAGTAGAGAAAGAACTTAATTTATCCCGAAATTCTTTTGTCCTAAACACACTCAGTGCAACAAGAGGACAAAAGATAGACAATCAAGGGCCAGTTTCCCAGACATGGATTAAGCCTAGTCCTAGATTATGTAGTGCTGGGAATAGACATTTTCCATTGAAAAGGAAAGGGTAGTCCAAGACTAGGCTTAATCCCTGTCTGGGAAACCGGCCCCAAGTGTTTAAAAAGAAAATTTCATAACAGAATAACAAATAACTGACAGATATAATAAAATAACATAATTAGTGCAAGTTCTTATGAAAAGTGACATAGTGTTTGTGCCACAAACAAAAAAGGAAGGTAGTAGCATGTGGTGGGGTGATGAAACAAACATTCAACATACAGATGATGAGTAATAAGGGGGTGTTTCGTCCTGCACTGCTTTTTGATGCTGGCATCCAGCCAAAACGTCTGTCAGTTTAAAAGATCAAGTAACAAAAAGGGCCTCTTTACTTCTAAGAGGTTGGAAAAGGGCCAAATAAAAATGAACTATGATGGTTTCTGAGACATAATCCCATATAAACATCAAAAGTGGAACTCGGGGTGAGGGGGGATTAAAATACAAGAAAGTGTGGGATATGGGCCCTTTAATAACAGCATCAGGACTTTCAAGTTAGGATTACACTCTTGAGAGAGTTGTTGTCCATTTTAAAACAGTAGTCTACTCATTTTGTGCTTTTGTGCTCACACAACGCGGACACTCACACACTCCAGCCTGATTTGTATCACACACTCCGCTGTTGTTTATTGAATGCTTTAACAGATACTGGTATCATTTGACTGAACAGCAAAACCATCAGACCTCAATCCCAGTTACCAGCGAGAAAAATCAAGGTGAAATGCCAAAACTTCCCATATGGCAACGTTCTCCAATATTTAGATACCTCAGATACCCCTGAAAGCCTTCATTACCACAGGTGTGGCCGAATAGGACTGGGGCCAAACTCTGGAGTGCATCTCCAGAACCAGAACTGAGTTCTTTAGTGGCATAACAAAAAAACCTACACATAAAAGTTCTATACCACTTTAAAGTGTATTCCTAAAGTGTATGTAAGAGTCTTTACATGATGTGTACATTCATTACCAAACCTGTGCTTTTTATACAGTTTTTATAGGTTTTAAGTGTACTTCTGTGGTTCTTCTACAGTGTCATACAAAGAATCCCTTTTATTTTAAGACAAACAACAAAAGGAAAAACGTATGTCGGCACGGCAACAAATGTCAAATTAAGGCAAAGAGCGTCAGTGAAGGCATTAAGCAGAGAGGTGGGAGTCTGACACGTAATCTGTCATGCTTAAATCCCCAAATTTTAAAATATGCACTTAGTATGTGGAGAAGAGACAAGAGCAAAACAAAGGAGTGTATTCAGACGGTGTGTGTGTGTGTGTGTGTGTGTGGTTGCATGTGCATGTGTGTCTGCCCTAACCACCCACACGAGCAGCCCAAAAAACCTGGCAACGGCGGGCTTTTTTTAGAGCACATTCTTCATTTTCTTGACACACTGAACGTAAAGTTATTTTCACCCCGCTGTTGTTTGTGGAATTTGATTGGTCGGAATGTTGCTAGCCAAAATTTCTGCTCACTCCAGCAACAGCCGCGCACCAGTCCCCCTGCGAGAGGGGGGCCGAGGCCTGTGATTGGCTGCTTCCCCGGGCCCCACCTTTTCATATCGCTCCTGCACCCGGCACGCTAATTTATTCTGAGTGTGTCACACTCCTGTCTGAAGTGTGTGTGTGTGTGTGTGTGTGTGTGTGTGTGTGTGTGTGTGTGTGTGTGTGTGTGTGTGTGTGTGTCTGTCTGTCTTACGCTGCCTCTCTGCTTTGGCGTCTTCCTCTCTAACAGTAAGGGAAGGTGGAGAAGGCAGGTGTGCATGTGTGTGAGAGTGAATCCAAATGAGCCAATGAGTGAAGAGCATTTGAGAAAGGGGTACAGGAGGGGCGTGTGTGTGTGTGTGTGTGTGTGTGTGTGTGTGTGTGTGTGTGTGTGTGTGTGTGTGTTTTTTTTTTTTTCGCACACAAAC
>JBBPCW010259440.1:0-12872 GCA_037974425.1 Phenacogrammus interruptus
TATGTATGTATAATCAGTCATAGCATTAAAACCACAGGTTTAACTTCCACATGCCATCCAGAAAGCTCTGACCTGCTGAGGCACAGACTCCACAAGACCTCTGAAGGTGTGCTGTGATATCACCAAGATAAAAGAGTGGGAGCAGTAAATCATTAAGTATAATGGGACATTTTTTATTTCACTATCAGATTGAACTGAATATCTCAATTTCAAAGAAGTAAACTGACCCAACCCATGCTTGAATGAGACTTGGTGCTGTTGGAAGGGGATCTCGTTCTATTATCAAACAATAATGTATGAAACGGATCGTTTAAAAGCCACATAGATCGAGGTCACTGCACAAAGAACCAACACCAATGGGTTTTGAGTGTGTGTGAACTTAATGTTTCATTATGATTTGAGAAAATCTTGAATTCACATATTTGCATTATGTGGAACTCATAGGTCCCTCACATTCACAGAACTTATGACAAAAATTCTTCTTCAAGCAGCCTTCATTAGAAAACTAATGAATAAGTTAATCAATAAATAAGTAAAAATGGTTCTTTTACTGAATGGTTCCAAAGAAGCCTTATTGACACCTTTATTTTTCGGACTAGAATTTGGACAGGAACTGCCTCGTATGGGTGGGAAAGGCTCTTTCTTCCTTTTGTTTAATAAATAGCATTATATACACTGCCCTGTTGTTCTGACAAATAGCTCAGAATAGTTTGGCCTCTGCATAAGAAGAGAGTGAAGATAATGCAGCCCCTATTTTTTGTTTGGATGCACAAAAACAGCTCAAGAAAGAACACAAACACCGGATGATACGTGTTGTCCTAGGTGATGCCCCCATGATCTGCAGTTTCAATGGAAAACTGATGTTGAACTAACCCATCGGTAATCAAACATTAGAAAACATTGTTCTTAACTTCTCACATCCACCTTTTTGGTTGAATGTGAACATGCTGCTATTGTCATCCTTTTATGTTTTTTCCATCTTCTGCCAACCTTTGCAAAAATATTTCAAGTGTAATTCTACACATTTTTCTAAATTTTTGCATAATGCTTAAACTTTAATCAGTCATTAGTCATTAGATGGTGGTTATAGGAAACAGACATCTGAAGAGTTCAATGCCAAAAAGGAACACTAGCTCATGTATTACATGAAATTATTACAAATAAGTTGTCTGATGCCTAAGACGTTATTTTATGATGTTTTTTGGTCTAAAATCTACATACAAACTTAAAGACAGAGATGAACATAATCTCCAAATAATCTCAAAAGAGCACAATTACCAGTTCACATAAAACCCAAATGAATTACTGAATCTCAACAACAGAATTATGTAGAAATAACATTAATGAATAAAAATGTGGAACTTCACTTTAAGCAAAATCCTTTAAACTCTTGAAACATTGTCTGATACCACTTGTATAATGGCATGTTGTTAGTTTACATTTATATTTATATTTCAGATTTTAGGGATACAGGTAATCTCTAGAATCTGAAATGCCATGTACATTTGAAATAAACACCATTCTGTTATAATATCTACAAATATGCTTTTATCATCTTCTGGGGAAAAAAATTTAGTTTCTTTTGTAGAATATTGTCATTTAACTTTAATTGCTTCATTGTCACTGAATTAAGTAATATTAATGCTAAATGTTTTCAATTTATTTTCATCATCTGTTGCAGCTGTTGGAAAGAAGCCTTCCTCTTCTCCTGAGAAACCCAAAGCACAGCTTGTTGCTTGTTGGAACTGTTTGTAGGTGATAGATGAAAAACAAAATACACTGCATATTTGACGCAGTGTCAAAATAGTGTCGCAGTGTCAAAACATTTCATTGAATTGAATTATATAAGATTGGTCTCTCAGACTGGTTTGTCCAATACATCCTACAAATGCTTGATCAGACCTGGGGAATTTGGAGGCAAAGGCAAGAGCTTGAACTCTTCATCATGGTCTTTAAGTCGATTCCTGAACATTTTGAAAGGGCACATTGCCCTCCTGCAAGTAGTCACACAGCGACTAGGAACCAACCATCCACATGGGATATCTGACCAGCCTGCAACCACACAGCCCCATATTCAGCAAGCTGTGTGTTCTTACAATCTTTCTATCAAAGCATTTCAGCATGTTGCACTGCCTCTTCTGTGAGACTTGCTAGTGTAAATGAAAGCAAAGAGTCAGCTGTGAGTGGCAAGGCACAAAGAATGTGACACAGTAAAGCATGGTGGTGATAGCATCCTGTTGTGGCTGTGTTTCCCTGCAGCAGGAAATGGGGCACTTGTCAATATGGAAAGGCAAATTGATGGAGCAAAATAGTGTCATATTATTGAAGAAAACCTGCTGCTCTCTGCCAGAAAGTTGTCAATGGAAGGAAGGTTTAGATCTCAACATGTCAATGACCCAAAGCACACAACAAAGCTGACCATGCAGTGACTGAAGGAGAAAAAGGTGAATGTTCTTGTGTGTTCCAGTCAGAGCCCAGACTTAAACAACCGAAAATATTATAAGTTTTTATTATAAGTTTTTTGTGTCTCAATTTCAGGCTGTGAAGCAAAAATATTTTGAATATTATATATTTAATGTACACACATGCACACACACACACACACACACACACACACACACACACACACACACATTACAATATCAAGACTAAACAAACCACACATAGAGAGATCTACTCTAGATGATGTTTGCCCAAAAAGTATCTTTACAGCAGGAGGAAACAAATCTAAAGAAGGAAAAACATTTAGCAAAACAAATGAAAAAATAGAAGAAGAACTGTTACAGAGTATCGGAAAATGTTATCGGCAAATGTGAGAAGTTTTTTAATGTCCACTTCTTGTCCGAGATACACTCGGACACACTGATACTGCAGATCATGGGGGCATCACGCAGGACAACGGTATCAGGTAAACATGTGGCTTCCGGTGTTTGTGTTCTGTATTCTTTCTTGTTTGTGTGCATCCAAACAAAAAATAGGGGCGGCATTATCTTCACTCTCTTGTTATGCAGAGGTAAACATGTGTCTTCCAGTATTTGCGTTTCTGTATTTGTGTATGTTGTGGTGTTCCTTTCTTGGTGTTTTTGAGCATCCAAAACATAGCATGATTTTTGTCTTTACTCTGTCCCCTTTGTTGTTCCGACAGCAAATTCTCTCGACCAATTATTCAGAAAAATAAATGATCAGACAAACATAATGCTATTTGTAAATAAAGCTACCTGCCTTTCACATCCATATAATACAGTTTCTTGACAAGTTCTTTGGAGCCATGCCATTGTAGAACCACTTTTGTTGGTCTAAAGAAGTTTTCCAATGATTGCTTAAAAGACCACTTATGCAAATAAGACCTGCAAATATGGAGGCTTCTAGTTCCACCACATGCAAAGATACTATATGAATTTAACATTTTCTTGAACCTCAAAATCCATTGGTTTTTTTGTACGTATTAAAAATGATAATGTCCAGACACCTATGTGGTTTTCAAATATTGGTCTTTTGGATGATATAGGGCATTCGTTTCTCCCATCATTGTTTGATAGTGGAACATGCGTCACACCCAGTAGAACAAGGTTTTGATCAAATACAAGCATGACTTGGGTCAGCTTACTTCTTGGACCCAAGTTGTAGTCCACTCCTATTGTGACATTTGTGCTTAACAACGAACCACTCCTACTCTTTTATTCAGATCAGATCATATAACCAAAACTGTGAAAGGACATCAGAGATGGCAGATAGAGTTCCAAACTAGAATCATTCCCTAAAGAATCTGTTCTCAGTCATTTTTTCCTTTTGGTGAAAATAACTGACTTGGGATCAAGGCTAGTCCACCTGCGATGTCATGCTATCTCCTGGTTTTACGACCAGAAGGTAAGGATGCTTAGAGCATTTTCTCAAAATGGGCTGTTTGAAGATGATGTTAGCATTCTGAGAATGGACACATGTTGTTATGCACACAGAGGGTGTTGTGTCCATTATGCCCAGCCCTAAAGTGTTCTGCCTGTCCTGCTACCGTACTGTAGAAACCCAAACAAATCATCTTTGTGTACAGATAAACATCACGTCCAGCTGCTATAAAGGGGCCATACAAAAGCTTGGCACTGAGACATCGTTTTGAAAGAGCAAAAGAATAAGAGTAAAAAATGGGACAGAGTTAAAGAGACCACACTGACACATGCTTCAGCCTGTTTGCCAAACCTCTGAATGTCCACCTAGAAAGCACTGCGACAGGTACGTCTGCCAGACCTTTCTTAACAGACTGAGACTGTTGTTTTCCTTGGCAGAGACTGTGTTTGTTGTAATTTATTGTGTTTTACTGTGTGCATTCTAAATTCCAGGTATGTTAATAATGATTCTGAAATGGTATTTTAATGATATAACCAGGAGGAAAACGTGCTGTTATCATTTTGAAGATATATCTCTTACTCTATGTTATGAATAATTTCATTATACAGGCTAAAGTCAGTACTTTGAGGATTTTGTCAAGTTTGGGAAGATGATTAATGTGTGTATTTGAGGGCTGGGCATTGTGGATTAACTCTTAATTACAGGTTGGGGGGTGATTATAGTGAGAATATCCCCAATCTGTGAATACCCAGTGTCTTCTGGTATCTTGTTAAGTTTGTTATCTATTGGCAAACATAATTCATTATGTTTATTTACATGTTTACTAATGTTCACTTGTCATGATTCTGTGTAATTGTTTTGATTCCTTCTGTTATGTATGAATCTGGGATCTCATATTGACATAAAATGTATGCTTTTATTGCTGAATTTAACCAGGTTCTTCAATTCTTGTGTTACCAGAGTTAGCCTCCTTGCTTCTTGAAAATGGCTGGATCTTCAAGGCTGAGTGACTACCTGGCTGCGCGCCAAATTCGTCGAAGCCGTCTGGTGACCAAAACTGGCCACTGCAACATTGAATATGGCAACATGAGATATAGAAATATCTTTGCCTACATGCAAGACATGTGGTCCACCTTTGTGGAGATCAGTTGGTATTCCTTCTTGTTCTTCTACGTGGCCATCTTAATTTTCAGCTGGTTCATCTTCACGCTTATCTGGTACTGGGTTGGCCATGATAATGGGGACTTATGGTGGCAGAACCCGCCAGACAACCACAGTGCATGTGTGATGAATGTGTATGACTTAACAACCGCATATCTCTTCTCAGTGGAGACGCAGCTGACTATCGGCTTTGGCTACCGGGTCATGACTCCTCTTTGCCCAGGTGCCATCGTTGCCTTTGTAGCCCAGGTTCTTATTGGTTGCGTTATTGCTTGTTTCTGGTGTGGCGTGCTTGTTAACAGAATTGCTATGCCCAAGAAAAGTGCCAAAGCCGTCACTTTTAGCGAGTTGGCTGTCATCTCCTCAAAACAGGACGCTCTCTGTTTGCAGGTTCGCGTAGCCAACCTTCGCAAAAGCTTGCTAGTCAACAGCAAGATCTACGGCAAGCTGATCAGGACAAGAGTCACACCTGAAGGCAAGACTATTATTATGGAGCAGGTCAATATTGACTTCATGGTAGACGCTGGGAAGGACAATCTGTTTTTCGTGTGCCCCATGACCTTATACCATGTCATTGACGCATCCAGCCCATTCTTCCAAATGGCAGTGGACATTTTGCCACGGCAGGAGTTTGAGCTGGTGGTGTTTCTGGATGGCACAGCTGAGTCCACCAACTTAAGCTGCCAGGTCAGGACTTCTTACATCCCTCAGGAGATCTTGTGGGGCCACAAATTCCTTCCCATCATCTGTCGCAGTAGAGAGGGCAAATATTGTGTGGACTTCTCCAACTTCTCCAGGACAGAGCCTGTGCCGACAGCTCACTGTGCGTATTGCTATCACGATGTGAACTGCCACCACCACTCCACAGACGGCATTGAAAACAAGGGCTTCGAGGCAATTGAGATGGAGCAGCGTTGTTCTACCAAAATGTAAAGTGTATCACCAGCAGCCATTCCAATTCAAAAGACCTCAGGAGTTATACTTAATCACATAGTTAGGAAATTGCAAAGTTAGAAAAAACAATAAAATCAATGAAGACTTATTGTCGATAGAGGATACTAGCTCTGTTTACATTATAACATGACTAGCTCAGAGAATATGGTATGTTGAATATGTAAATATTTTTATATGATATTAAAATAATTCATGCAAAATATTTTCACATGTACTCTGTTCAATTGCTTAATAAAGTAAGTGTTTGATGTACTTTTCAGAATCTGTTTGATTTGAACAAGTCTGAGAAAGAACATGAATATAAAGTACTTACATATTTGTTATGAATTAAAAGAATTGTAAGAACATTTTCATTCCTTTGTGTTCAGTTTAATGTTCATATATGCTCTGTAGCTGCACATGCTTTCTGGACTTATTTCACTGAGATCTGACAAATAATTGCTTCATATCAAGTTAAATATTATACACCATTAAAATGAAAAAGTGTTTGACATAACAAGAAAATAGCTGGTATTTTATGTTAAATAGTCTTCAGGTTTGGCCTGTGCCAGACTGGATTAGCGTCAACATGTCTGGTGTGTCGCCATTTCCATATATCTAAGAAAGACACGCGAAAAATTTCTAGAGGGGGTGCATCCACAAAGACTTTCTCAACGTCAGGATTAATTCATCATATTAAAACATTCCAATCGAGCACAGAAGAGACCCTTTGAGCACACCCACTCTGTCGGGGACAAAATTTAATTGTATAATATTTCAGTTATCTTGCATTTAGGCTTTTATGAGTGGGGCCAAATAAAATATTTCATTTCAAATTTAATTTTATATTGTGCATTGTTTGAGTGCTAAATAGATATTTTCATAGTTTTGTAACAGATTTATTCTTTGAACCATGAATATTAATTTATGCAATTTCAAGTGCACAGTCCCAGCCATAGGAGCAATATTAAAAAAAATTGTATCATTAATTTTTCTCTGTGTTTCCGTTTTCAGCCAAGTGTTTCCTCGTTTTCGGTTTTAGGTTTTGGCCAAAAAAAATCATTTCGGTGCATCCCTAATATTTACATATGCACACAAATGTCTGTAATTATGTTACTGTATTATTTGTATAGTGTGGTTTTTATATTATCCTGCTGTATAGCTATCCTATAGTTTTGTTCTGTCCACTTTCTGCCATATCAGTGCAAATTTCCCACTTGTGGGACTAATAAAAGTTTATCTTAACTTATCATCCCGGCGAAAGACATTGGTTAACACTATGAAGGGGTAAACTTGGTCTGCAACACTTTTTGGGTATGTGGTACATGTCAAAGTAGCATATGAATGCCAGGACTCAATATTTCCTAGCAAAATATTGTCCAGAGCATCACGATTTCTCTGAGACACTTGCCTTCTACTCATAGTGCATCCTGGTGCCAAGTCTAAGGCCTCATCCACACGGACGTTCGAAATGAACGCGCTCTGAACACCATAGGCGTTTTTGTGGCGTTTGGTAGCGACGCTTGATCGACGTCAGCAAGGCATTCGACTGGCACCGTTAAACGCCAGCCTGACGCCAATCTGTAGTTTCGTGTATTTACCTGTGGGGGCAGTAATTACTCTGTCCAGAGTGTTTACACATGTTTATAGTTCTGCACTGAAAACATGGATCCCTATTCTTTCTTAAAACTCACCGTTTACTTTCTTGTTTTAAATATCCTCCTGATACGGCGCCGTAGGCAGGAGAGGAACAAAACGTGGTTTTTGGCAGTTGCCGTACAGGCAACTAATGTTAGGCTGTACAGTGCTTCATGTTTTCCATCTTTAAAGACAAATGCACATTACATCCTTCTAATCCTCCTGATCACATGATGGAACCAAATTCATTAACAAAAATCACATTTATAGAATGATTTAAATTCATTCTGAATTCTGGATTACTGCATTTCTAGCGTTTAATTTCTCTAAAAAAATAAATAAATAAATGACCAGTTAAATTGATTTTCTGATCTTTGCTTTTATATTGAGATGTACAAGAAATGTTTTTAAAGGATGGTAGGAAAAGTTAATGAACATGTAGATGTAGAATTCCCCTTGGGTAATTAGTGGAATTAGCAAATTTTTATGCGAGTTTTGCAGCATAATAGCCAACTGTGGCAAAATGTACTGATCTGTTACTGATCACTGATTAGTTAATGAATGAATAATCACTTATAGTAAATGACAAAATACTGTTTCAGTGCAATTATATTTAAATGCTAATGTAATATTATAATATAATAGTAAAAATATTATTATTCATTAATGGAAGAAGATTACCTCAAAACTACGGCTGACCAGATAAATTAGAGAGGTTGTCCAGTCTGAGTACAGCATATATACTCACATTGTTCTGGCATATTGTGCTGCTAGTTGTGTAAATACAGTGGTTGTCATGATTTTGTATATGAGTGTTTGTGCTTCAGAAGCCCATATGACCTTACAATGGAAAAGCAATGTAGAAAAAGTGAGAAAAAGCAAAGTTTCAAATTAATCTTTATTTGCATAACAGTGAAAATTCATGAAAATCATTCGTTCTCTTTAATCAAATCATTTCATTTAACTCTAGAACTCCTGACAGTCTTTGCACTGCAGTGATTTCATTTATCCTACGGTATTCATTCTTAAAAAGCCAATAAAAAGTGGTTAACAATTTTGAAGAGAAATTAAGAAGAAGGACAAAATATATTTACAATTTTTTTAAAGACAGAAAAGCAATTTAACACATAAGCAGATGATCCATCGTTTAGGATTTTTTGTGAACTGTTCTGAAATTGACAGATGTTTGGTATCCCTGACTGAATTCACCTTGATTAGGGATTTCACTGGGTTCAAACGCTGGGTTGTCGGCACCATCTCTGGAGTCATAATGATGGGCTTTCTCATTGTGGAAGCATTGGGCACAGTGTGGGGTCTCTGCAGGTACCGCTCGGTTGAACTCAGAGAAGTCCACACAGCAGGCTCCTTCTTTGCTGCGGGAGATGATGGGGAAAAATTCGTAGCCCCACATGATCTCCCGAGGAATATATGAAGTCCTGACCTGGCAGGAGAAGTTGGTGGATTCATCTGTGCCATCCAGAAACACCACTAATTCAAATTCCTGCTGCTGCAATGTATCCACAGCCATCCCAAAGAATGGACTTGTATTATCAATCACATGATAGAGTGTCAAAGGGCAGACAAAGAACAAGTTGTCCTTTCCAGAGTCCACCAAGAAATCAACACTGATCTGGTCCATGATGATGGTGTCTCCTTCAGGTGTGACAGTCGTCCTAAACAACTTGCCGTATATTTGGCTCCCGACCATCAGAGTTTTACGCAGGTTTGCCACTCGTATCTGCAAACACAGGGCATCGTTTTTAGGGCAGATGACAGCGGTCCTGCTGAAGTTGATGGTCTTGGCCCTTTTCTTAGGGGTTGCCATTTTGGCAATAACTACTCCGCACCAAAAACCTTTAATAATTGTACCAAAAAGAGTCTGGATAATAAGGACTATGATGGCCCCAGGACAGGTTGTGGTGATGACTCGGATGCTGTAACCAATGGTCATCTGCGTTGTGAAAGAGTAGAGAAAAGCAGTGGTCAAGTCGTAGACATTCATTACACAAACCTGATGATCAGGTGATGGGTTTTGCCACCACAAGTCTCCATTATCATGAGCGATCCAAAACCAAAGAAGGGCAAAAATGAAAAAGCTAAGGAGGAAGGCGGCTGTGAATAAGAAGTAAACAACACTCCAGCGGAACTCCAAAATGGTGGTCCATAGGTCAAGCAGGTAGGCAAAGCGACTGCTGTACCTCACATTACCGTATTCAACGTTGCAGTGGCCGTCTTTAGTTACCAGGCGGCTCCTGTGTATCTGGCACTCATCCAGGTAGTCTCTAAGCAGTTGTGGTAAGGTGCGAGTCATTGTGAAGATGTATGATTGTACTCTGGGGACAGAATACAGTTACAGCATTATAAAGTAAATATGTTCTATCATCCTAGAATTGTATTACAGAATGGAATGTTTTGAGATCATAGAACATAAAGCAGGTTTAAAAACATACTTCTAAAAAGTTTACTATTTAGAATCCATTCATTTATTAATCAGGGAGGAAACGACAGGTGGTTTTAAGGTGAGAAGGCACAAAAATTGCTCTAAAAGTTCAACTATTGAAAACATTTCAGACTAAAATGGGGGAAAGGGGCACATAAAGGTGTTACGAAATCTCAATAAAGTATTCTAATGAAAGTGAATTATTCCTTTTGTTGAGTTTTGCTTCATATAGGTTTATTTCTCACAAACATACACATTAAACCTAACCCTTGCCTTATTTTATACTTCTTATTAGCATTTTATTTGTTTAACAATGTCTTATGTCTGTACACTTTGGAACCCAAGCTTCACCAATTCATCTCTTTGTCTATTTGTATATGGTTAAACTGACAAAAGTTCACTTTGACATTCACTACTACTAGCTGTAAAACTGAAGGAGACAGATCAGATAAGATGTTCGGTGGAAAGATTGGATAGAATGAATGGAGAGAATGAAAGACAGTACAGAAAAGTGTATAGGGTGGAAAATGATAAGGAGAAGGTAGAGTATTCATTTTGGAACCTACCTTCCTTTAATGATGTTCTAGCTTCAGGTTCTCCAGGGAATTTGGAACAGGTGTCGAAGGTCCACAGTAGACTGTATGTATAATTGTTCCAGGGTTCTTAGGCACGAGCTGTTCTGTCCATGATCATTATTCTATGTGTCCTCCTTTTTCTAATTCTCACCTGTCTCTGAAAGCCAGTGTGTTTAGTCTTTGGTTTTCTAACATCCCCTCCTACCAGAAAGGCTGGACCTGGTCCATATAATGTTTACTTGTACACACAAAAAGTTGTTTTTTGTCTCACGGCAGGAAAAGGAGGTACATTTACACAACAGTTTTTTTTGGATAGGCTTCAGAATTTTGCATAGGATAAACAGCACACATGTCAACTCGTTCTAAGAAGTGGTCGAGGATGTGCCAAAGCCTCTTTCTTGATAAGTGTTAGTTATGCAAGCAAAACAAGCTCTTACATCTGGGATCTTTACTACTGTTTTAAGTTTTTTTCCATCTAGAAAATTTCACTTTTTACAATGAAGATGCCACAGAGTCTTCATATGTTTGGTTCTGTAAAGAACCTTTTGATGGATGAACAAAATAAGATAAACCTTTGTTAGTCCCACAAGCGGGAAATTTGCATTGTTACGGCAGAAAGTGACCATTCTGTCATATGTGAATAGCACAAAATTCTTCCTTTGCATTTAACCCATTCACCAAATGAAGCAGCAGACAGCTGAAACACAACACCCAGGGAGCCCTGAGATGTTTAGCAGTCTTGGGAATTGAACCCACGACTCACTGATCGCAGGGCGAACACCCTCACCACTAGGCAACCAGCTGCCCATGGAGCTTGAAGTCTAACCTGTTTGGTTTGATCACACAGTAGAGCTACTATGACATTAAAAGTTTATTGCTGGTTAGTAGCAAAATATGTCAGGACACACTGCACATCACAGCTTACTCCATATTTGGCTTTGTAGCTGCAGACTATTCAGAGTACATATACTGATCCCTGTCCAGGATCTTCTGCTGACCTCTTGGTGCCAGATACACCTTCAGAGGTCTTGTGGAGCCCATGCCTTGATGGGTCAGATTTGTTTTGACAGCATGAGCTGGACCTACACAATTTTAAGCAGGTGTTCATGTTATGGCCCGATTGCTGTGTATACAAACAAAACATGTCGCTGAGGTAAATACAATGCAAATATCTAAAAACAGATACTTGAGTCTATGACAATATTGTGCCAGAGCCACTATCATACATGGGGTCAGTACAAAACAAATAAACCGGCCCACATATACACCACTGTAAGCACAGTACCAGGAACTGGCTGATCTCCTAAACAGCAAAATATCATTAGGTATCACATCAGATGTTTCCACATTATATTGCTTTCAATTTTATTTGCTTTGAATCACCTTGTTGGTGCATAAATACTATTTAATGCCTGTCAAACTGTCTTATCTTTGTCATACTGAGGAGATTAAATGAAATAAATGTGAACAAAGGTGAACAGGCTACGAAGGAGCTCCGCCCACTCAGCATTCAGCACCACCAGTATACTGATCACCGCCTGATCATCTGGAATCGTCTGCTCCTGGTTCTTCACTGGTGCAGTACTTCAGTTAGAGGCTCTTTGTTCTGCTTGAATGATTCATACGTAGGTCACTGTGTGTCTTAACCAACAGAGACATTCCTCTGAAACTGGTCTGGTTTCTCAGCTTGAACATTAAAGAACATTTTTTCTAATGTATTTTGCTTTTTTGTCTTTTACATTCTATATGGACCAGTGCTAAATGTTTATTTACTTCTCATCCTTTAGTTATAGCAGACATGTAACCAATAATGGTAACAAGTACCCAGCTATTTTAATTTTACAGGACATCATTTTCATAAAGAATATGCATGTAGTTTAAATACAGTTTAACCTCAAAGAAAGACTGCTGCATGTTTTGAGCTGTGAAATACAAAGAATAGATAACAAGTTGAAGTCTATTAAGGTCCATCCCCATTTGTCAGAGAAAGAAGCGGGAAATAATTCTTTAGCTCCATGCAGTTCCTCTGGGATGTGCCTAGTTGGTGGGGTTCATCCTACAGCAAGATAGTGACCCGAAACGTAAGTCCAAGCTTGGCCAGAACTACCTTAGAAAAAAGAACAAGATGGAAAGCTGGTATCTAGACTGGTATCAGAACTGTCTAGACTTAAACCCCATTGAGCTGCTTTAGGATGAAAGCAAAGCAAGAGCTGCACACTTATGGGAACTCCTGCTGCAGAGTTGGGAAGAAATTTGTGCCGAATGAACATTGAGACACTGAA
>JBBPCW010259474.1:0-12867 GCA_037974425.1 Phenacogrammus interruptus
ACACACACACACACACACACACACACACACACACACACACACACACACACACACACACACACACACGCACACACACATAAATGGGCTCTCTTCTACCTCTTATGTTTTGGTTTCTTCCATTATTAATCATACTTGTCACTCATTATCCTTTCTTACTAAAGCCCAGCTTGAGCTAGAGGATCTTGTCTGCTCACTGTCTTGCATACTCTTTGGTTGTATCTGTGTTTATGTGTTTTGTGTGTCAATACAACACCTCTGAAATGGCCATCTAGCATGCCTGGGTCACCTCCATTGCCCCTGGGCTTCCAATATCTGGCAAGTGTGCCTGCTATTGCTGACGGATTATCTTCCTCGTGATGTTATTGGGTTTAACTTGGATTCAGTGGAAGACCTTTGTGATTTCTGTTCGGACTGTGACTGTGATACAGCGCCTGTTTGTGTGTTTGTGCTTTCTCCCAGTAATTTGAATTAAAGGACATTTATTGGATTCTGCGAATGCTAGCAGATATGACAGGCATAGATGTGGTCAGACGCCTTCCTCCTCACTCCACCTTGAAAACGCATTTCTTTTATTTTTACCTTCTCTTAATTCTCATTTCGTGCACATGACCTACAGCAATCTATGACAGTAATAGTGATTGGGACAAAAGTAAACAACTCTATCACCAGTTTTTTTCTGAAGACACACTGTGGAAAATGCAGTCCAACTGAGGCTGAGGGAATGACAGCACAAACTCGACTTCCCCGACATTTTACTTACCGGCGTTCAGTTGCTGTATGACTTGATGACCAAAGTGAACATCACAAACTGCAACTTTCTCTGTTTCACTGAAATGTGGTTTCAGATCACATGTTGCCATTGGTCTATTTCTCCATGTTCCGTGCAGACAGGACAGTGTAGGCTGGAAAATCCAAAGACAGTGGAGTCACAAAACACAAGGTGGTGCAACCTTTGGAACATCGATATTCTGTCCTTTTCCTGCCTTTCTTACCTGGAGCATTTGACCACTATGTGCTGGCCATTCTACAAGTCCTGTAAGTGTAGTCATCACCACTGTTGTGCACACCACACTGCAAACAGACTGCAGGTTTTGCTTTGGCCAATGTAACAACACATTAGACCACTGCTACACAATGTTCAAGCATGAGTGCAAGTCAGTTCTACAAGAAAGGTTTGGAATGAGAGACCATGACATCATCGGTATGATCTGGAATATACACAAAGACTTGCTCACACATCTGCAAGACACACTCGATGACGTTAACTGGGACATGTTACAGGTCAGCTCAGGCAGCATCAGCGAGTTTAGGGAAGTAGAAGTTAACATAATTAGCACGACAGCAGACCAGATCTTCCCCTGAATCAGAATCCAGACCTTCCCCAATCAGAAGCCATGGACTGACAGATCTATTCAGGATACAATGAACATCCGCACAGCCATGTACATTGCTGTTTTAGACACTGTGGCTCCATTAATAAACAGGCAGCCTGTCATAAAGCTGAGCGCAAGTGGAAAAAGGACAAGCTACACTCGTCTGTCTGACATCTCCTTTTGGATGGCAGCCCACCACCTTAAGCTGGATCCCAGCAAGACTGAGCTGCTTTTCATCAAAGGGAGTCCATCAGCAAGCCATGCCATTTCTTTCAAGAATTCCTCAAATGAGCTAAGAAATCTTGATGTCATTTTCATTCCCGTTACATGTTGACCACCTCTCCAGGACATACAGATACCTTCTGTACAGCATCAGCAGAATCCGACCCTTTCTCACCATGGAAGACACACAGTTACTCATCCAGTCTCTGGTCATCTCTAAACTGGACTACTGCAACTCTCTTCTGACTGGACTGCCAATGAAAGTAACAAAGACACTGATTCAGAATGCAACTGCGAGGTCAGTCTTCAATCTTCCTAAAATCTCACACACCACACCTCTACTACAGAACCTTCCATGGCTCCCCGTGGCTGCTCGCATTAAGTTCAAACCCTAACACTTGCTTTCAAGGCTTGCTTTCCAGGCCATCAAGCATAGCTCGTCTTGAACCTCTTTTGCTCAAAAGAAGAGGAAGACATGCACCAAGACTCTTTTCGGTCTTGGCCCCCCAGTGGTGGAACGAACTCCCTCTTGCAATCAGATCTGCGGAGTCCTTCACTGTCTTCAAGCATCATTTGAAGACCCACCTCTTTAAGGAGCATCTTTATGACTAGCCAGTTCTCCCATGAATCTCTTTTCCTATATATTTAACAAATCCCTCAGCCACTTACCCTCTTAACTGCTTTTCCTTACTTGTGTATTAACCCCTGACTTGTTTTTATCTTTGACAGGGTTTAAGGTGTGCAACTTAACTAGTAACTTGGTTAAAAGCTGTTGTTGACTTAAGTGTAGATGTACAGGTATTAAAAACAGTTGTGGACTACTTTAAGCACTGATGTACATCGCTCTGGATAAGAGCATCTGCTAAATGCCATAAACGTTAAAGTCTTTTCAAATGTTAAGGGACTCCTGGCATCATCAATTATGAGAGACGCTAAAAGAAAACTGTCTGATTTCATTATGTCCAACTGCTACAATCCCTATGTTTTGTTTAAGACTATTGACACTGTTCTTAATGCCCCACAGAATGTCTGTATAGGAGCTACCCCTGCTGTTTGTGAAAATCTCCTTAAATCACTTATTAACAAAATCTCTTTTTTGAGGGCTCCTAATTTGCCCTTCTGCATATGACCCATCAGTCTCTGTCCCCTGCTCTGCTGTATTTGATTGCTTTGAGCCTGTGACTCTGCCTTTTTTTTTTACAGGAGATTGTTGGTCATTTGAAGCCCTCTGGCTCCCCTAATGATACTATCTCTCCTAAATTACTTAAGGAAGTTTCCCTTACTGTATAACCATCAGTCACAGAAGTCGTAAATAGTAGTCTGTCCACAGGTGTAGTTCCTGGACATTTTAAACATGCAGTACTGCAACCTAGTAGCGATCAGGGGCACTGCACTTGAGGGGGTCAGATCGTACTTGGCAGATCAGACCTTCTGTGTCAGCTTTGGTGACCCTGTATCCTCTGCTGCTCCTCTTGTGTGTTAGGGTTAGGTTCTTGGCCATCTTCTCTGCTCCCTCTTTTTTGCTTAGGAAGCATGGCATTTCTTTTCGCTATGCAGATGACACTTTAAGAGGATGATATGCACATAAATAATCTACTTGCTACAATGAAAGAAAGTTACAAACCTCGGACTTAAAGTGGACTCCGATATTACATTCAACAGACAGATCAGAGCTTCTTTCAATTGAGGCAGCCGGCCAAAGTGAAGCCCATTCTCCCAAAACAACACTTTGAGTCGTCGATACCTTTTTTACCGCTAGGCTGGATTACTGTAATGCAATATATGGGGGCAATACATTTTTTTTTTCTGGATGTTTTTACACAGGGAAGGCTGTAGCCGGCCTAGAAGCACTTCTTTTCAAATTTCACACCAGGGTTGAGCCCCCACACTCCAAGCACGATTTCTCCGCGGTGCACTCCAGGAGACCTTTCCAATGAGCCTTCTTTTGTATTTTTAGCCTGAGTAGATCAGGGATTATTCCCCAAAACCGCTCTGCTCACAGTGGTGTCCCAATACTCCAGCGAACTTCCAAGTTGAATATCTTGGCGGGGAATTTAAATTAAAATAGGTGAATGCGGGTAATGCATTAAACTGAGTTTAGGATGAAATTAAAGTGTTCTGGGTGCATGTTTGGGGGCATATTTAGGGTTTTAGGGTTTTTTTTTTACTTAAACACAGCAACATGGTTTTTCACTATATGTGGGTGCTCTTGGAATGTACTCTTATTCGCGCTTTCAGGTCAGCTGATCAGATACAAAATTTGCACATCTAGACAGTGTAATATTTGCCCACTCTATAGCATTCTAGTAGTACCAAACACAAATTATGGACTGGGCCTCTAAGGATTGATAACACCTTTGACTTTTTTGTATCTCTGGAGTTATGCCTGTCCACAACGTTATGCCAGAGATATTTTGATAGTGCCTTGTCATCCATAGTTGATTGTTAAACTACCAAGCACTGTGATGCTCTAGCAACAGTTCTGTTTGTGCTGAACTAATCAAAACAATTACTGTTGATCGCAGGAGCATCACAAGGCAGCAACCAAGGCAATCTGCTCAGCGGCGCCCTAAGCATAAACAATCAACACGATGACGAGGGGACGTGGCGGACGAGGCCCAGACATTACAGTCAGCTGTGCTTAGAGGGGGGAAGTTTGAAAGTAGCCAAGCAGGGCAGATGAGACAGAGACAGATGCAGTGCAACACCAGTTTTAAACAAAGTAAAAATGTAATTGAAATAAATGCTTGGGGTAGTTTTGGTAAATTGGTAATGATACATTTGTCTCTTTGTCCAGGTATGTGGTAATATGTGCTGCATGATGCTGTTAATTTAAAATTAAAAATATTGCTGTGTGTGTGCACACCTGCACGTCTACAAGTATACGAATACATATTTGTGTATGTGGATGAAGGTTTTGTCTACACTGTATCCTGTTGCATTTACTCTAAGGAGCGGGCATACAGGTGAAGGAGGATGTGGGGAAAAGAGTAAGAGAGAGAAAAAAGAAGAGAGATATGAAGATAATGGCAGATTGGAAGAGAAGTGATAAAGCTTGTGAATGCAATAGACTAGTTAAAGAAGAAGATAAAAAGGTTTTAATGTTCAAAGTGTTCAAATTCTTGGTCCAGATTGTTTACAACCATGTATAATAAATAGCTGGTGCAACATGAGATTTTTGTATGCTATGAACATAAGCATCGATTTGTTCTAAATAGGGGTGATGAGAATAATGCAAAGAGAAAATGTTCATTGGCCTGTTGCATACATAGTACTAAGGACATAGTGTTCACTGTTTGTTTTTGTTTATTTGAAGTACACCTACCATTAGAGTGACACATTTAACTTCTGGAGTCATTTAATCTTAGATTAATGCCAGCTAAGTTTATCTGACTTTTTACTTGGCCAACTCATAACAGTGGATCAGTTATTGCCAGGCTGCATCATCATGGAAAGCTGCATACCCAGTATCAGTTTCGGTCCAATACTGGATAAAATCGCTGGATCCATATCAGAAAAGCCTGACCTATCATGGAAATCTAAGATTTAAGCAACATGCTATGAAGAGGGACAGAAAAATGAGGGCATGACTAACACACATGTGCAACAAAGCTGTGTCTTGAATACACAATATGGACAAAAGTATTTGAGATGCCTGACCAGACCGTCAAAAGGGATTTAATGAAATTCCATTCAAATACATAGAAATTAATAAGGAGTTGGACTTTATCCACTACTTCACTCCATAGCAGTGCCTCTCGCAATATGGCAGCAATGTTGACATATGATGCTGCTATGTCTGTGGTCAGTCTAGCAATATTCTATATCTGTGGTCAGTCTAGCAATATTCTATGTCTATGCCCAAACGGCTCTTGGTTTCCCCAAATTTAGTTTTAAATTAAAAAAAAAGAACTGACTCATTTATTACTGACACATCTCTATCAAGAGCCTTGTTAACAGATTGAGTATAGTTTGAAACAATTCACACGGCCTGTCAACCTGTTGCAAATCACATTCTAAAATAAACATTAACTACACAAGAAATAGTGTTTTACTTTGGCAATGGGCTAATGGGCTCAATTTAGCCCATGTCGTTAACGCTCTTTACATGGCGTTAGACTGGGGACAAAATGTGCCGTGACAATATAAATTTTTTATTTATTTTTGACAGAGATTACGGCTCCTAAAAATTATTTGGCTCCCAAATATTTTGTGTTTAGGAGCCAAAGGCTCCTTGGGGTTTTATTTTGTTTGGAACCCTGTTTAAGTATCTAAAACCTGGATCAGCAGAGAAAGTTATTAACCGCTGTCACAAAGTGGCTCTGTTTATTAGATTGTCTAAAGATCTAGGACCAAGAGTTCTATTTGATCTAGGACCAAGAGTTCAGTCTGTGTCTTGGTGGTGACTAGTTTTGACTAGACTTGTGTGATAAAGCAATATATATTCAGTTTTGAGTATAAAAAAATAGCTTTAGGGTGTAATTATTTTTTAAACGCAGAATGCATAACATTCACATTCCCCACCACAAACTGCATAGTTTCAGGCTTTGCCTGCTTTAACCTGCTTTCACCCATCTGATTTAGAGGAAAAACATGTGTGGGATCTGTTTTTTGTATGTATCAGCCAATTAAACAATCGCTGATTCAACTATGCAGTGAAAAAAAATATTCATTAATTTTAACCTTAACTTCTAACTGTTCTTTACACTGTGATGTAACCCTCATAGGTCCTCAAAAATCTCAGATCCCTCGCAAAGCAAATCTTTCCTTTCCCAGTAATCACAGTGTGTGTGTATCATGGTACCCTAACCTACTCCCCACACTCCTCCACACATACCACCCTGTTGAATGCTAAAAACAGTCAAGAGTAATGGACTCAGCACTGCAGTGTTACACTAGCATAGCTTTGCGGCTATGATCCGTTTGACATCTATGTCCTTGATATTCTTGATATGCTGCTTGTGTGTGTATATACATTCTTAATCCTGGGTTTCCAGATATCCAAATACAGTTTAATCTCCTAAGTGTGCCATTGCATTTTTTAACACAGTGTCACAGTGGTTAGCACTGTTGCCTCACATCTCCAGCGTTGGGGGTCCAAATCTGTCATATCCTTGTGTGTGTGGAGTTGGCATGTTCTCCTCGTGGTGATGTGGGTTTCTTCCAAGGTCTCCGGTTTCTTCCACAGTCCAAAGACACATGTGAATTGGGGATTCTAAAGTGTCCGAAGGTGTGAGTGTGTGAGCGAATGGTGTGTGTGTGTGCGCCCCAGTGGGCTGGCCTCCCGCCAAATGGGTGAGTGAATGAATATTATTCTGTGGTATTGTGGATTATTTATTTATTGATTGAATTTCACCTATTGTAAACCTATTTCTGCTACAGTTCTTGTGTTTCTCATAGCTTTTGTTTGAGTGTGGCTGCGGTGGACCAAACAAAAGAACCAGTAGAGTCTGGTTTTTAAAAAGTCAAAAATGTCTTTACTTACAAAAAAGCAGCAGCAACTCATCATAAATCAAACATGAGCAAAGTAACAATTTAACTCAAACCAACCACCATCTTCCAACCCCAACACAAAGACACTAATATAGTGGGTAATCAGGTCACTAAACAAACCATAGGGCAGTAATTGTCAACTGACGGCCACATCCGCCCCACCAGACCTTTCCACCCCCCTCCCCCCCTCCCCCCCTCCCTCCCGAAGGAAAATGAATAGACATCTGTGGAGCTAGGTGGCTAAATTCTGCACTCGCCTTTGGAAAAATTCTCTGATATTACTGAATCAGTGCAGCGCAAGCTCATGGAAATGACTTAACTCAGCTGTACCGAGTTAAGACTAATGTGTGTGTATATAAGGAAGCTGAAACGGATGTTCTGGCATGATTCGTTGTTTATCTTCTCTGAGGACAGTGGACTAACCTGCCTTATTTTGAGTTTTTGATTATCCATGTGTTTTTTTCATGTAGTTTCATGTAATATGGGGTTCAGTGGATGGTTGGGTCCAGTGTTTATTAGCAACAATCAAGGTACTGTATATGGGGAACACTGGGGCAAATGACTTAGCTGTAAATAAATTCAGTTAATTAATCAAAAATGTAATTAACATAATGAAATTATAATTATGCTAAAGCACATCACCAATGTGTGCCGGCTTCCGTCACAGTGGCTTTTGTGTTACAATATGCTCTCCACAGAAAAATCAAGCTGCTGCAATGTACATTATGTATTATAGAAATACTGACACCAGTCCAGGGCACATGCACCAACATGGCAGGTACAGGGGAAATTCACACACCCATTCTTACATCATTGTTGACTGCTGGGATGGGACATGATCTGACAAATTTAGATTAATAGTCCTGATATCCTGATGTTAATTTAACACACAGGTGTACAATTATCCCAACATTTAAAATGTTTTACAAAACATATAGGTTGATTGTAGTACAAACAATTACATCAGGCCTATTTATGAAAGCTCTCAGGAAAATGGAGAACCATGGGTAATACAAACATGAATGCACCCTGAGCCATCAGGTACACTGTTCTCCATCCACATCAGTAACCCAGAAGAACAGTGGTGGGACAACAGCAGCACCAGTCAAGTCTCTATGTCAGGGAACCTTCAGATCTATTTGCATGCGAAGAAACAAATCATGGCATCTAAATAATTTTTTATTTACCTGTTTACCTCAGACAAAAGTAATGGGACACTGGGGCGAGGTGAATGGTTTTTGGGGTTATCGTAAACGAGGGGGCGTTGGAAAGAGTGCACGATATAAATAAATAATTCCATGAAATGAACATGGTCACAACACTCAAGTCTGAGTCAAGTCTCAAGTCTTTGATTGTGTGACTTAAGTGCAACTCGAGGCCAAGTCTCAGACTCAAGTTCCATTTCTGGATTTTGTTTCAGTGCAGCTATTAAAGCTATTAAAACAGAGGCCCGTTTGGCTGATTAGCTGATCATAACTGAGGACAGACACAGCTCAAGCTCAAATAAACAAAACAATCACCAGGCAGAAAGCTTTGCTGTTCTTGTGAACTTGTAATGTTTTTTAGTAAAAAATGTTTCAATGGATGTTTCTTAAAAGAACCTGCACATAATTGACAGATAGCTTCTTTATAAATGGCAAACAATCTTTATAATAGTCAACATTCTGCACACAGTTTTTTGAGTAAACTAAAGGTCCCAATATTTAAGAATTTAAGTGAAAGTGACAATCTGGTCATACGTGAACACACTAAAGCGTGAACAACACAAAATACTTCCTCTGCATTTAACCCATCCACCAAGTGTAGCAGGGGACAGCTACGAACACGGCGCCCGGGGAGCAGTGTGCGTGCGGGGACTGTACCTTGCTCAGGGTACCTCAGAGGTGTCTAGCAGTCTTGGGAATCGAACCCGGACTTTCTGATTACAGGGCGAATACCCTAACCACTAGGCTACCAACTGCCCCAAATTTAAGCTGCTTCAGCACGGCACCACATTTATAGCTGAGAAGACAAATATGTTTTGCATTTGTTCTTGCAGATTTTTTTTCTGTATCAGAATTTGTTTTTTTTCTCTCCGCAAAATTCTTGATACACTATGACTTCCTAGCAAAGTTTTGAGAGCAAATATGGTGGGTGTAGAAAAGAATCATCCCCTTTAAAATATTCACATTTTGTTGATTTGCAGCCTGAAATCACACACAGACACAAAACTTATATCATCCTAATGATAGCATATGTTAACAGTTCAGAAAAATATTTTAAAAAATGATAAACAGAATCATAGCAATGGATAAAGGATCACCCCCATGACAGTATTTTGTGGAACCACCTTTTGTTGTAATTACTTCCTATAGAGATTTAGGGATGGGATTCTTATCTACCAAATTCAACTGCAAGTAATTCTATAGATTTTCAGTATGGTTAAAGTCTGCTCTGAGAAGGCCATGTAAGGCCATTCACTTTTTTTTTCTTCAGCAAGTGTGTGGTCAGTTTTCTTCCCACTGACAACTTTCTGGTAGAGGCCAGCAGGTTTTGGATGGTGATCTGTATTGGCTTTCTGCCAGATGCACTGCTTGGTGTTGGACCAAATATTTCAATTGAACATAACACCCTTGTCCGCTTTGTCTCAGAATCTTTATGGTACGTTTTGGCAAACCTAAAGTGAGACTTCATGTGGTCTTTCTTGGGGAGTGGCTTTTTTCTTGCAACCCTCCCACACAAACCATAGTCACTGTCACATGAACACAATGGCCTTTTCTATAAAGCCCTATAACTGCTTCAAAGTTCTCATAGGCCTCTGGGTAGCCTCTCTGATCATTTTCCTCCTCACTTTTCCATCCAGTTTGGTGGGACAGCCTGGTCCAGGGAGGATCCTAGCTGTACAAAACACATCCCACTTCTTAATCATAGATTGTGCTTCTATGGAAATCATTAAATTTTTTTGTATCCATCTTCTGATTTGTGCTTGTCTATAATTTTCACCCAGAGATCTTTTGACAGTGCCTTGTCACCCATTATTGATTGTTTGATTTCAGTTGCACTACCAAACATTGGACTGCTCCAGGAACATCTCTGTTTATGTTGATATAATCAAAACAGTTACATTTGATCACAGGTGGACGCCAATTTGCTTGGCGTGCTTAGTTATGCTGGATTGACTTTACAGGGATTTTTTCCGAGGCAGGTGATCCACTATCCATCTCAGTGGTTCTATTTTTTATTTTTTATTTTTGCAAACTGTTGTTATCATATGATACTCTTGGATGTTTTCTCTATCTGAATGCAAAAAGAAAAAGAAAAAACACTTGACTGCTATTAGGTTCCTTCTTTAAATGTCAGAGAAGTTTTGATAATTTGGATTAACAAGGACCTAGATTTTTCTCGTATTTTATTTTTTCCCTACTTATGAGTTTAATGTGATTTAGTATTTCTCATTAACCCATTTCCAATCACCCCTTATCCCTTAGAACAAACTGTTTTTGTTTCTCAGGTTTTATCTTTTATAGGTGCAAGTATTGAACTTAACAGCTTTGCCTTGGTTTTTAAGAACGGCTGACAATATTTCTTGTAATTTGCGAATAAAAATATTGTTTTTAAAGCATATTTTAAAAGGAAATGACAATACATTAAAATAAGAGAAATTATGTTGTGTTTACAGAAATGGAAGAATTCAGAGAAAACAAATCTCTTGTTCACTCTTAAACAAAATGGCAGTAATTACCTTTGACGTGTTTCTAGTAGTGTTTTACCATCCAACTGGTCTCATTGAAGGAAGAGAATGTTGATTACAGCAGTGTTTTTATACTATTCCTCATTAAATAAGATTTGATTCAAGTAATCAGTACTTCAGAATCAGGTGCTTGTGTAGGAATTTAACAGACACTGACATGAAATGGTTGTCATACTTATAGAGATGCTGATTTTAAAAAATTGCAGTGGTGGGAGAAGCAGGTGTGGAATAGAAGAAGCCAAAATTTCAGTCATGCATTGACCCTGAGTGTGAGAGACCCTAATCTCACATCAGACTGGCACAGAGCATGCCAGCATGCTAAAAAGCATGTTCTATCTCAAAACCCACATGATGTCATCACAAGCACTCAAACCATTAGAACCCATGCAAACCACTATCACTTTGAAACAGCTGCCAGACACAATTATGCTGTGTGTCTGTGAATATGAGCATGTGTGGATCATGTTGACATTATTTCCACATTTAAAAATATAGCAAGAGCATAATTACATTTTAAGTGTATTTTGCACAGACACTCTTTGTGTGGCTGTGTGCGTATGTGAGCAAATGTATGTATTCTGCAGGATAAAGTTGATAGACGCCTCGTCTCTCTTTCTCTCATCATCTTTATCTGCTGTGTGTTGACGTTGGCATGGAGCCGCATCAGACTGCCTAGCAATGCCTGCCACTATAATCAAATAACTGTTTGTGTCTGTCTGCTTGTGTGAGTGTGAAAATGAATTCCAGTGTTAACACATGTATGTATGTGTATTTTACTACAATCTTTTTCTGTTTCCTTTTTGTTGGCTCAGTACGTAAGTCAGTCACTGTGTGCGTAAGTCAGTGTGTGGTTAGGTGTGATTCTTTTATTTCTCCTGGATTTTCTTTGCATCTGCATATTTTGGCTGGGAGTGCTACATGTTTGGGTGAAAACTATTTATCACTCAACTTGAAATTACAGTGAAAAGTGTATTAAGTAAAGCTAGGCAATCTATCTCATTATGATTTTCTGATCATGCAATGCTATAATTTTTAGAACATCGATCAACTAAATTATAAACAGTGAGGATTTTGGAAACATGCTTTATGTTTGCTTTCATTTCACACATTTCTAGGGCACTGTGTGATGGGAAAAATGCTGTTGTCCATGACTGTGGATTAGGCTTGTCACGATACTAAAATTTCAAACTCGATACCAATACTAAGAATGGTACTCGATACGCCATTTTCAATACTACTGGGGGGAGAAAAAACAAACACAGGACATTTTTAATGAAAAAATGCGAGTAGACAAACACAAATATTATCTTTGTCTACTCAAACTTTGGGTATTTTGTAAAGCGCTTTATAAATGAAAAGTATTATTATTAATAATAATATTATTATTATTATTATTATTATTATTATTATTATTATTATTATTATTATTATTAATTTTAGTCTTTAGTAGGAATTATCCACAACTGTTTTGTCTAGTTTTAGTCAATGAAAGTTGTATTTTAGTCTCTTCTTTAGTAATGCAATTCTATTTAACCCAGTCAATATAGTGTAAGTATAGTAGTTAGTAGAATAGACAATCTAATTTGTCTATTAGTTAAAACTTTATCGCAATTTAAACAAGGTTATCTTTTTATTATATTATTGTTACCTTAAAGACCGAAGAATACTGTACATCCAGTCCAGACACGGATTTATTTCAAATTTATTTTGCCAACCAAACATGTTAGAACTTAGAAGTACATACACATACATCTAAATAAAATAAATAAATAAAATAACATCACATCATTAAAAAGTGCTATTAAAATGAAGATGTGTGTGTCTATTGTCATAAAACTCTTTTTTTGTTAAACTGTTAAAAGTCTTCACCCTGAACTTAACCTGATTTTTTCTTTTTCATTCCGGAACAAATCTAGTCAACACAACCAAACCAGAACAATTTAGGATCAGCTTTATTTCATGGATATGGGAAAGGCTGCTTATCAAAATGTTGTGTGTGTGTGTGTGTGTGTGTGTGTGTGTGTGTGTGTGTGTGTGTGTGTGTGTGTG